>CM055198.1:12961918-13119418 GCA_029224185.1 Karalla daura | reverse complement strand
GCGGCATCTCTCCGATCTTCTTGTTGGTGTAGAGGCGGATCTGGTCGGCGGTGTAGATGGGCAGCAGCTGGTACGGGTTCACAGCCACCAGGATGGAGCCTGTGTACGTCTGCACACACACACACACACACACACACCATAGATGGTTATAGATGTGTAAAAAAATGGATTTCTCTTCTCTTTCATATCAGACAGAAGAAGGTGGAAGACGAGTTAAAACTCCACAACTAACTTCTTGTTTTATTATTCAAAGCGAGTCTACATATTGTTCATTTTTTCATAAATCAAATTTCTCCACTTATCTTATCTTACCTTTGGCAGTCGAGAAGGAGCATGACCAGATGAATATATCTTTGTCACACTAAACAACAAACTAATTTCAGCTCCATTTATCTGTATATGTAGGAGCTTGTTACTGTTTTCCCCTTTTTTATATTATAGATTAAATATTCTTTGAAAGTTTGTTCACTCATTTCATATAAATGAAGGACAGGACTGTGAGTCTGCAGCAGCTTGGTTTTCAGTTTCTGGTGAAATCTCAGTGTCTCTGCTCCTGGTTCTTCCTCAGTCTCTGATTCTGACTCCAACATATAAGGCTGGATGAGGACACATTGCTCCATAGCTGCAGCAAAGCTCCAGTTGCCACTTAGTAAATGTCATGTATAGTCTCATACAGTCATATCAAGTCATCTAAAGTTGCACGTTAATGCACATCATGGAAAATGTTTTGTCATGTGAAGTGACATTATGTGTGATCATTCATGTGAGTTGCAGGCAAATCAGAGTGAAGCCTAAATATATGATATGATGAGAAAAAAATTGTGTTTGTAAAATAGACCCTGAGGCATTTCAGATAAAACCAGGGTTGCACAGCTTCTATATTAACACCAGAGAACAAGGATATACAGTATATTCTATTCAACCATTCTAGGTCGCCTTTAAAATGCACAGCGGATCAAACTCTCCTCAGCTGATTCATGCTGTTGTGCATTCTGCGTTTCTAACTTATTTTCGTGCAGGATCGTCTGAGTCAGCGTCCAACCAGAGCCGCAGGAGGTGCGGGAGGTGACGCAGGTGCGGCAGCTCAGCGGATGGAAGATGACAATGAGAGCGGATCAGTGCTCGCCACTGGAGAGCAGGCGGCCATGTTGGAAGCAGATCGGCACACGCTGAGCCGGCGGTGAATCATTCCCATCATGCCTTTTGACTCGCTCTGCAGTAATACGACACCTGCAGATACTGAGGCGTACTGAGGCGTGCGTTACTGCTGCGTCTCAGTGATGGGAAGTGGGATTGAGAAAATGCAAAGCGCAGGCAAAATGAAGAAAAAAATAAATGTGAACTGAGATGAAAACGTTCAGATCATGCAGCTCGGGTGCAGCTCGGTCTCAACAGAACTTTAACTGGTGTTAAAGTTGTTTTAAAGGTGTGAGTTGAATCCCTTTTCTTTTATTTCAAGTGCATGACTTTAAGCTGTGACGTGCAGGCCGGACTTACCCTGCCACCACAGTTAGTCTGCAGAGGAAACAGGAGCAAGGAAGTAGAGAGTCAAGAAAAAAAGAAGCAAAAGAAGCATTTGAGAAGAAGAGCAGATAAGGTCTGAGGCTGGATCTTTATATTATATATTATATTATAGCTTTAGATTAGATTATTTATATTCTAGAATAGGCGTTATACAGTAACTAGTAGGAGCAAACTGGTAGTTTCCCCCCAACCTTTGCTTTATCTTTATCGTGTTTTTGTGTATTTTATGAACTTATGATCGATACTTCTGTGGAGAGAGAAGTTTGTTCAGGTTATTAAAAACTGAGCAGATCTGGAGGAGAAGAGGTGGAAGTGGAGATGTAGGTTCTTCCAGCCTCAGTTATTATGAGAAACAACGAGCTGGAGATGCTGGTGGAGACTCAGAAAGGAGACATGTTTCACATCCGAACATCCAGCCATGACAACTTCCATGTGGAGTTCTCCATAAAGTTGTTGCTGGATCCAGACTAAACATCCTGAGGCTCTTTGATAACATCAGGGGACTTCAGTCATGTTTCCCTGATGTATTTTCTGGCAGAGACATGAAGCTCTGAAGATGGTAGAGTCCATTCTGAACAACTGAGATCATCCACTTCATAACACCTTGATGGAGCAGAGTGTGGAGGTGGTGGATGCTCCTCTCTCTATAGAAGATCTCTGGACGTCCATTATCACTGTACTATTCCTGTTCCTGCAGTGAGAACGACCCTGAAGAGGGACAGAGGGAAGGCCAAATGTGAAACACTCACGTATATGAGCCTCTCTCTGTATCTGATGAGCAGGTTACGTAGGATCCCAGCTTCGTTCAGGTCTCCCAGGCGGATCATGTCCTCCACCCCGTGGATGGAGGTGGGGTGCATAGGCTTGATGTTGGTGGCGTTCTGAGGGGAGATCCAGTGTTCCTGTGGGAGGAGCAGATGAGAAGGTCACGGTTGTCATTTCTGGGGGAAACCACAATTTGCTTTTCTTCTCTAAAGTTTCAGGACTCACGTTCCCCTCATCGTCCACTACTTGGATCTGCCCCGAGTCACAGAGTTTCACCACCGCCCCGATCGGCACCTCGAACTCCCGGCCGGTCTTCAGGTCCAGCCAGACATAGTCGCCCTGAGAGACAGAGACCAGGGGTGAGACTCTAAACCAATCACAATCAGATGAAGAAGAGTCCAACTCACTTATTAAAGATAAAAAAATAACAGCAATAATCGTGTGAGAAATCAAAACAGAGAGGAAATGTGTGGAGTCCCACAGGGATCAACTGTAGGGTCCCTGCTTTTCTCTCTCTTCCACTGTCAGAAAGCATGGCTTCCTTTGTTATGCTCATAACAGTCAGATCAATATCAATGTATCAATACCAAATCACGTGTGATAGCGACCTCAAAAACAAGGCTGATATTCACATTAAAAGACAATGTAGGCTTGAAATGGAGCAGGAGGAAGCTGAGCTTTTTCATCCTTCCATATTCAGCATAAACAAACCCAGCAAACTCATTCATTTTAAAGTCCAAAAAGTTCCAAACAACTTTTTGGATGTGGTTTGGAATGGAAATATTTCTGATAAAAACTCTTCTAACAATGTTTGTGTTTGTGTGTCATTTTTTCACTTGCTCTAATGAACATTAACATAATTATGAATTATGTTCATAATAATGAACATCATTTACAAAACAACCTGCTGTTTTAACACCCCTCCTAACTGTCCTCCCAACATCCACAAGTTTCCTCATTCTTTTCTACTCTATTCTATACCATTCCTTTCTCCAAAAGCCACACATCATAAGGCAGATATGAGAATGATGTCAATATCAATAAGCTTTTAATAAGAATTAAAACATTATTTGGGAACTAAAACACTGGAGATAAAATGCTGTAACTACTGACAGTGTCTGGCTCACAAACAGCAACTAGCTGTTACTTTTGTGCCACACACACACACACACACACACACACACACACACAGACACACACACACACACACACTTAAACACTGCCTTCAGATGTACAATCATGATGCCCGACGAAACCACCTTTCGGTATAATTATTTTAACACTCTCTTTAAGATTGTTAGACATGACACACACAGATACACACACATATAACATGACCCCAGACACACACACACACACACACACACACACACACTCTTATCATACCGCACACACATTCACAGTTATTATTAATATTTAATGCATGTAACAACAGGACACAAACTTCCCCCATAGTACATTTGTGATTTATGAAACTTAACTGTGTGTTGTATACACACACACACAAACACACACACACACACACACACACACACACACATACCGGCATCAGCGTGCTGTGTTTCATCACAGTGTTGACGTTTCGCAGCAGAGCCCATTTGGCCAGGTCCTTCTCGTAGAGCTCCACGTAATCCCGACGCTTGTACATCTTACCAAGTTCACACAGTCTGAGACCTATTGATTTATTGATCTGTCACACACACGCAGGTGAGGTATCCTCAAGCGCACAAACTGATCTGATGTTAGTTTCCTTTCCACACTCGAGGTAAGGAGCTCCAAACATCCATGTAACATGTTAAGCCCAGACTCAGGCTGTCCCACGGCTTCATAAAAACAACTCCACAGTGATGTTCAAACGTCACCTCTTCTCCCTGAAACTCCCTGAAGAGGAAAACCAGCTCCAGGATCAAACATCTTGAGTTGTAACAACAACAACAACACCAAAAAAGCTATCCTCCACTTCAAAAAGGAAAAGTCTGGATTACTTCCCCCTGCTCCTCTTGTAGATTCCTCAGCTGTTACATTTTGGGATCTTCCTCAGTCTCCCTCACCCTCTCACACTGACGCCCAGTTGACCCGGCCCCCGTAGCCACGGCAACAAGACGCCACTTCCTCCTCAGGTGTGTCCAACGGTGTCAGATTTCTTGGCCAATTAATACATTAAAGTGTTGTTTTGTCATGTTATGTCACGTTATGCCATGTCATATTATGCCACATTGTCCTGTGTTATGTATTCCAGTTACATTATGATGAGTTGTTATATTAAGTTATGTAAAAATACGTTGTTATGTTATGTTATGTTATGTTTGTTAGACTGGACAAACAAATATGTGTAAATATGTGTAGCTCACAACACACTCAAGATGCAAGCAAAATAAAATGTTACCGTGATGTTCGGTATAAACAGCTGTGATGGTGTTTTTTGTGCGACTCTCGTTGAGTTATGTGGCAATGAATTAAATGCTTAGGATAACGTACTTGTATTATCTTACCTTAGGCTTATCTTCGACTTGTCTTAACTAGGTCTTAGTATCACACATTTTTTAGGTCTTTATATTTGTATTTGATAAAAATGGCTGCAAAACTCATAAACCCATCAATTCTGGATTCAGTTTGAATTACAGTAACACGTGTGTGTGTGTGTGTGTGTGTGTGTGTGTGTGTGTGTGTCTGTGTGTGTGTGTGTGTGTGTGTGTGTGTGGGTGGGAGAGAGAGAGAGAGATGAATAGTGTCACGTATATGTCAGTTTAATTAAGTAAATACTCTGTCTGGCAAACTGAGCCATGTGAACATTACACCACCTCGCACCTGTCAGACACACACACACACACACACACACACGCACGCACACACCCACAGTAAGCCAGCAGCAAACCATCAGAAACCATATTTTGAATTATTTAACAAGGCGGATCTGTTTGGTGTCTGTATCGTCTTTTCTATGATCTGTCTTTCTTTTCTCTCTCTCTCTCTGTTGTCTTTCACTGAGGTCTCTCTTTCAGCATGCACATAATTCAGCTTAGTTATCTCTGCTTAGTTATTTAATGGGAAACGACAGAAACTAACTTTGGTCAATCAGCTCTAAAAATGTAAATTGCAAATAAAACGCCTCAAATCCTTCCATTAAAAGCAATAAACTGACTCAAGTGCAATTCTTTAGCTTGTATACATTCTCTAAATATCCATCAACTCTACAGCTTTTGGATAACTTCTGTCCATTTGTGCACAAAGTTAACACTTTTATCTCTGATTCTAAATGAAGAATGAAGTTGACCTCTGGGAGTCTTTACAGTATGGTGTGAGTTAATCTCAAGGTGATTCCATATTGTTCATCAATTCTCAGTTTATCACAAGTTGTAGGCACAAGCTGCTGCCCTGACCTGACCTGACCTGCCTACCACAGCAGAGCTGCTCAGTCTCTGGAGCTTTTAGAGGCTTTTACCAGAAATCATTCAGAAATCAACAACAGCCGGGCGAGGTCAACGGACCAGACAGAGGCAGCTCTGATCATTCATAGTCATCAGGGATTCCAGAAAAATAATTCATTTTCAGCACCCAGGATTCACAAGAGCTCGGCAAAAAATCCTGAATAATAAACACTTCTTTAAAGATGTGTGAGGAAAAAAGGAAAAACTGTCAGTATTGCAAATGGAATAAGACCAAAATACATGATGCTATGTACAGGTTTACCATACATATCATATAGATAGATAGATAGATAGATAGATAGATAGATAGATAGATAGATAGATAGATAGATAGATAGAAAGATAGATAGATAGATAGATAGATAGATAGATAGATAGATAGATAGATAGATAGATAGATAGATAGATAGATAGATAGATAGATAGATAGATAGATAGATAGATAGATAGATAGATAGATAGATAGATAGACAGACAGATAGACAGACAGATAGACAGACAGATAGACAGACAGATAGACAGACAGATAGATAGACAGATAGATAGACAGATAGATAGATAGATAGATAGATAGATAGATAGATAGATAGATAGATAGATAGATAGATAGATAGATAGATAGATAGATAGATAGATAGATAGATAGATAGATAGATAGATAGATAGATGGATAGATAGATGGATGGATAGATAGATGGATAGATAGATGGATAGATAGATGGATAGATAGATGGATAGATAGATAGATAGATAGATAGATAGATAGATAGATAGATAGATAGATAGATAGATAGATAGATAGATAGATAGATAGATAGATAGATAGATAGATAGATAGATAGATAGATAGATAGATAGATAGATAGATAGATAGATAGATAGATAGATAGATAGATAGATAGATAGATAGATAGATAGATAGATAGATAGATAGATAGATAGATAGATAGATAGATAGATAGATAGATAGATAGATAGATAGATAGATAGATAGATAGATAGATAGAAAAAAGTATTAAATTAAAAGATGTAGAGGAGTCACAAGTGCAGTGTTTGTCTCTGAGATGGTGGAGAGTGAAACATATAAAACTGCATTAAATATATAAAAACAGAAACCAGGAAACTTTGACTCGTGTTTACCAAAGAACTTCTGAGACAGTCAGATCATTAATGACCTGAAGGCTTTACATCACGTCTTCTATTGGACACACGTGAGGATGAGTTGCAGCAGGAGCTTGGTGACGTAACGTCCATGCGGCGGACGGTGTGTGTGTGTGTGTGTGTGTGTGTGTGTGTGTGCGTTCTCATCACCTCTTTGGACAGGTAAATAATTCAGGCAGACATGAGCCGGGTATTCACTTACGCCTGCTAATGTCACTGCAGTGTGGACAGGTAATAAACAGAGAGGACGGAGGAGAGAAGAGCTGCACAGTTCTTTAGGTTTCTACGTTGTGTAAACAACTATTATCGTGCTCTGCTTTAATACGCTTTTTATTGGATTTCAACTTTTTGTCATTAAAGCTAGAAAGTCTCTAAATTCCCTGTGAGTTTTGTTACGCAGATGCTGGAAAATAAATCAACAATCAACCAATAGTTGCATTCAAAATGTGTTCAATCAGTGGTTTAAGGTTCCCCTGCATTTTATACTATCTTACATATAATGTCATGTATCTTACGTTGTAAGCCTCTAATATATTGTTTTAGAAGTTGCAAGAACATGGCGCATGTTCTTGTTTACATGGATCATTGTCAGCGTACAGAAAGGTTTTCCTGCAGGTGCAGCCCTGCCCTCTGCTGGTGTCAACGACACTTTATCAAAGACAAGTTTTTAGTTTTATTCCAATGAGAAATTTGGACTATGACTTTCAATAGATCCAGCGACTGAGGACTTACAAGCATGTTTGCTTCTTTCACCTCCTGATAAAGCATGAACACATTTAGAGAACTGGACTCAAAAAAATGACTTGGAATGATTATGTGATTATGTGTCGGTTCACATTTCAAAGTTCAATAAGTGCACTACGTGTGTATTTTACTAAACCCTAGAAGAAATAAAGCTCTGTTTGGTATTTTTCTTTATTTCAAGTATTTTTACTTCAACAATATGTACAAAAAATTAGCTGTAAGTTCTTTTTTTTTTCGATTTTACAGCCAAAATAATGAAATATGAGCCTCAATTGAGCCTCGATAGTTAAAGGATTAAAGCTCTAGGTCAAGGGGGACAAGCTTTTGAAAAGAACCCTCGTGTCTGATGAAATCTTCCTCTCATTTGCATTTAGATTGATTATTAAAACGAGTCAAAGGTCACAGGGTGAGATATGGAGAAGAGTTAATTGTGCTGGTATTTACACTGAATGAACCTGTCCATAAAAACCCAGACGGACGGACTCGTTATACTTTCTGCTTCAACGAACGATTCACGTTAACGTTTGTCTTCTACAGTATCCTGAGTACTGCCACTGTTGCTTTTGCATATGGCAACTAGCACTTTATTTTCATTGCTCTTATATTGTTGTTCTTATTTATTTATCTAGACGCTCCATGACTTGTATGTACAGTACTGTGTGCACCCCAGTGGATGAATATTGCTCTATTTTAAATACAATGACAAAAAGACTGAATACTGTAAAGACATCATGTTATGCCACAACATACCCTGAATGCTGATATTACAGTGTAGTAATCTTGTTATAATCCATAACTGATGATTAAGTTATTGAAAGCAGGATTTGCATCTATTGTATTTGCATACGTTTAAAAGGCATATTGCATTCTGTAAATTGTTTTATTTGTGATAAAAAGGGTTCATTATTCAGAGCTTTGACGTTTGTCACATGATCAGCGGATTAAACAGTCGGTTCCTCCACACACGTGGTCTGATCTTTCACAACCTCAGAGATCGGAAAACTGTGTCACCTAAAACCAGTGAAACAGCCCTGAAGTTAATCTCAGACACAGAAATAAATAGTTGAAAGTTTGCCTTACGTAATGTTATTCACACTGAGGTTCAACAAACAGTGAAAAACAAAATCTGAAGAGGAAAAAACGTTTTAAAAGCGTATGCTAAATGCTTGGTTTTGTGTGTCGAGATGCTTTTTCATGGCAGTGACAAGCAGGCATGCAGATGAGAGCTTCTCTCCTCTCTGCTCTGTAACTGGAGCTCAAACATCCAAGAAGCAGAAAAGTCTAAAATCGTTTCCTGCACGTGGGGCAGTGATGTTTATTTGAAGTTTGGAGGCAACAAAAGGCCTGATGGATTTTACCTGGATGAGGGTGATGAATCTGTAGCTGAGACGTCGTACGCTTCCGTCCCAGCCCCCGTGCGGGCAATCAGGTCTGTCTCCGCTCGTTTTGGTCGTCATGGTAACCGAGACAAGTTAACTACATCTGTCCTGATATGACCGTGATCTCATTTAAGGCTCGGATAAACAAGACTCATAGACACGTCCCAAAATACAAAATGGCATCTTGAGTCGTTCAGTCGATTCCTCTTTTTCCAAAGTAAAACTCCAGAAGAAATTATTGATTATTGTAAAAATTCCAGAATTCCAGCGAAATCCATCAAACTGCCACAAAAGCTTTTCTGCTGTCGATTGAGCTTTCTCCTTTCTCCAGAGTAAAAACAATGATAATTCCTGTGTATGTGTGTGTGTAGCATGTGTGGGGCTATGTGTTGCTATGGCAACAGATTCACACACTTCTTGTCCGACACAGTTTGATTTCACCTGGACGGAGGTCGGAGAGTGTGTGACGAGATTAACATCCACAGAGACGATGGAGGACTGCTCTATTTCTGTGTGTGTATGTGTGTGTGTGTGTGTGTGTGAGAGAGAGAGAGAGAGAGAGAGAGAGAGAGAGAGAGAGAGTTATTGGCTTGTCCCATTTGGGCCTCCACATCGAGGGACAATGTCAGAGCTGATTAGTCGATCATAAAGGATGAAGAGTTCAGCGGCGCATTCACTGAGTATCAAAAACGCAGAGGCCTCTGCATGCTTTTACACACACACACACACACACACACACACACATACACACACACACACATTTATGCATGTGGGTGTGATAGTGGACACAAAAATGCGGTATAATGAGCAGCTGATCCTTAATGAGTGTCACACAAAGACACATTACATTTGGCCTGTGCAGAACGGAAACCCTGTGTGTGTGTGTGTGTGTGTGTGTGTGTGTGTGTGTGTGTGTGTGTGTGTACCTGCTGTAGAATGACCATGGTTCTGGTTTAAGACTTTACAACTTGACATCTGTGGAGCCTAATGAAAAACAAGGACAAAGAGCAGAGTTATTAATTGTTTGAATATTTACATTGAAACACTGAATAAAAGAAGTTTTCTCTGAGTGTGTTTATGAGTCCTCTGAGACGTGCTGTGTGCAGTTCAGCCACAGTTTGTGTGTAATGAGTGAAATTCAGACTCATTCAGGTAAAGTTTCACCTATAAACATGATCAAAGGAGAAGCAGACGCATAAAAACCTGCTCGTAAAAATACGGTTTTAACTCTTTGTTAATGAAAAAGCAGAGATGAGTCAGCTAATTGGATCCATATAAAGGCACTCCTGTAACATAAGCACACACACACACACAATCACTCACACACACACACACACACACACACACACAAACATGTTTCCATCACTTCAGGCAGTGTTACATTGACTGCAGTTCAAAACATCCTCACTCACTCTAAATCACTTTTATTTTGACATTTTAGACTTCCTGTTCCTTCCTGTTACAGGACACCCAACAACCCCCAATTACCTCTTTTTATTGAGTTAGTGTGTGTGTGTGTGTGTGTGTGTGTGTGTGTGTGTGTGTGTGTGTGTGTGTGTGTGTGTGTGTGTGTGTGTGTGTGTGTGAGCCCAGGTAGCTGCATGTGTTAATCATTAGGGACACATTTAAAGTAACTTGAATGACCGTAACGTTGGTTGAAACTTATATACAAATGTATTAAGTAATTATCCACCTTACTGTATCTACAGTAGTATTTTATACATTCATTTATCGTATCAGACATTCTTGTCAGCTTTTTGTTTCTAATTTCAATAAATCTTTCTGCAAAAGATCTTTTATGTTGAAAACACCAGCTGATTGAAATAATCTAGCTGCTAATATCAGAATTAGAACCTCTTTTTGTTATTTCTAAGCCCCTTCTCACCTTTCTTCTCACCTTATGGAGGCCTGTTCTTGTTTCCATTGAAGCTGCATGTACTTTCTGATTTGATTGTTTTATCCATTGTTTGCTGTTGTCTGGGCAGGATGTAAACTCACCATATCAGCTGCATAAAGCAATCCTAAAGTTATTCCGGAAACGGACGCTGGAGTCGCGAGATTCGGATTTCTCATGTTACTCAATGACCGCAAAAGCAACATGTCCATGGCGTGAACATATAGGCGTAAACAGGTGCTTTTATTTTGAAAAATGACCGGATGCTTCATGTTTGTCCATGTCTGACTTCCGGCTACACGGAATCCTACAGAACGTTGCGGAACTTGACCGTTAGTGTTCCGTTGTGGGCATTGCTGCCTACTGTTAGTTATTTTGCTCTGTTGTCATAATGATGTTAACTGTTGTCTGTCCTTTTGTTGTTGTGCTTCATATGTAATTTATATTCGTATTGTGGAACGCTGATTCCATGTGTGTTTTTATAGGTCTGCACCCCCTCGAAAACGAGATGATGTGTCTCAAAGAGGTTTATCCAAATAAAGAAATTTAATTAATAGTAACCTCTACAGAATAGCTCCTGCTTTAACTCTGTGTAACACTGTGTGTTAGTGTGTTTAGGTATTATGCATCTTAAATAATTCAGCACGCCTTAATGAAGCTTTAGTCTGAACCGTGAACAGTGTTTGACACGCAGCAGCTGTGACACCTTGACCTCGTCACACGGTTTTTGTTCGAACATCTTTTTGAAAAACGAGGACGACAGCTTCATCTGAGCTCAGAGCGTGGCACGCAACATGAGATATTCAGGAGTGATTCTCTTGTGTCAAATTATGTCATTTATTTGTGAGTTTATACGCATTAAAAGCTATGAACCAAAGTGACCCTTGAATGCAAAGTGAGGCAGAAAATTTGGGTTCTTTTGGTTTGTTTGGTTCTAAACTTCATTGATGGAGGTGAAATGTTAGGTTACATTGGGGAAAATCTTCCCATTTTCCCTATTTTTTCAGAGTCCTGCTGTTTATCGCTGTGCACTGTCCAGCCTCCTTTGTTCCCAGTTATCAGCGAGGCCCATGTGTTTACTGCCACAGAGGGAGAATAAATCTCACCTCGTACAAATACGTTTGTGAGGCAATCAGCACCAGCAATGGCTCCGTCTGAGAGAGAAGAGAAGGAGCTGCAGACAGACGGAGCTACGCTGTTGTTGTTCAAAGCAGCGGAGACGTGAAATGAGCTGCAGAGTCTTTGATCACAATTATAGGAGAGTGAGAGAACTGGACCTTAAACCATAAACAGACACTTACTAATTGTACTCACATTGAAAGCAGTATAACAGTTTTACAATCTATCTGCGCCTTTTCTGGTAGACTGTATTGTTATCTGCTCAACCTACATCTATAGTTTTGACATATAGTTTTGAATGTATGCATATAAAACTGTGCTTTTTTGTGTAATTATGTCACAGCCGAGCCCTGAGATGATGACAAAACAGTGACAATAAAGACTTCTCGAATTGTTGAAAAGAATCCTTATGTTGAAGTATAATCGATTGTCTTTCTCGCTCTCGCTCTCCCTCCCTTTCTCTTTTTCTCTCTATTTTTCTTCATTTTTCTGGCTGATCTTTGTGGGGTTCTCACTGAAAAGTGTTTCATCAAAACACCTCAAGCTCACAAATACTGTACATACATAATGAAAACACATGAAATGAAATACAAGTGTCTCTATCTCTCTCTCTCTTCCTCTCTCTCTCTCGCTCTCGCTTGCTCTCCCACAGTCCAAAACACACATTCACACACACACACACACACACACACACACACAAACAAACCCTATCAATATTTCAGTATCTAATTACCCCTGCAGAGGTCTCGAACAAAGGTTGTGTGCAGTTTAGCCATGCAGTGTGTGTGAGTGTGTGTGTTTGTGTGTGTGTGTGTGTGTGTGTGTGTGCGTGCGCAATTTTAAACTTATAGATAAGGACATCATATTTGTAGAAAAAAAAACCAAACAAACTGAAGAACATAGCTCTACTTCTAGTTCTCACATCGCTACATTTGCTCATATGAAAGAATTCAGGGAATTCCTTTGAGGGACATTAGACAGGCACTTTCTGCATCCTCACTTCAATCAAAGTGTCAGACTACAACAGTGAATAATCACAGCGCGTTAACAGCCGACATCTTCCAAAAACGATGAGAATCTGTCGCCAGATTCAGCTCCACCGTCCCCTACAGGCCACTCCAGGTAGTTATATCAGATTTAAGGCATCGCATTGCTGCAGATTGAGCTATAATATAGATGTTGACCTGACCTGGTCTACACCCACCTCAGTCAGAAAATCATATCACGTCTTTTGGATTAAGATAAGAGAATAAAAGATTGGGAGGGACCACACCTGCTCACAGTTGAAGCAGTTAAGACAAGAAAGTCTCAGAACAGGCCAGAAGAAGCAGGAAGTCACTTTATGTCTCGCTGGGGCTCAACAGACTGTAGCTATATCTGAAAGATGCGATTATTTTCACTAAGTTTTAGTTTAGTTTAGTGTGGTTCAGACCAGCAGGATGTTTTGTGTCTGAGAGGTCAGACAGTGGTCTCAAACTGCAGCGTAATGTAAAAATAATACCCGTGTTCTGCCACATCATTAGTCAACAAATACTTCATGAATTATTAGCGCTGTAGAACATGATACTCGTCAAAAAGAAGCAATCTGACCTAGGAGTCTGTTTTTACTTGACAAATTTAAGTTTCTGAACTGAGCAATAACATGGTCCTCGTCCTTGTTTTAAGGATGTCTGAAAACATGTTTTTTGCTTTGCTTTAAATGTTATTCAAAATTTGATTTCTTTCCTTTCTTTCCAATGACCAGCTGATTACAATAACTGATTCATCAATACAATTTAAGAATGATTTGATTTTAATTGATTTTTTTTTTCTTCCAGAAAAATGTGGAAACACTGATTCCATCTGTCAATGAGACAGACCTGTGTGGACCTGTGTGTGACTGGACCCTAACACAAAACAACATCACACACACACACACTCACACACACACACTAAGGAGATTAAGCATAAAGCCCACATGCATGTGTAAGCCTACAGACTGTGTCTCCTTACCCCTTCACCCTGTGATATGGCATGAACTCCTCTTCCTCTTTTTCTTCTGTTCCTCTGTTTCCTTCTCCTTCCTCTGCTCCAGATCTGGTCTCACCACACACAGGCACATGCACGTACACTCAGTCACACACACACACACACACACACACACACACAAACACACACGTCTTCCTTCTCAGTGGAGGATGGAGGATGAAGACACAGAAGACTGGGGTGTCTTTCTTCAGGAGCACAGTTGAAGACAAGGACCTGGTTAATCCCACAGTATAAAAGTCTGAAAGAAGAAGAGGAGGAAATGGAGGAAAACCTTCATCGATAACTTTTCCTTCTCTCCCACTACTGACTATCACTCCTTTCACTCACTCAGAGAAACGTTCCTCCTCCTCCGTCTCTCTTTCACGTGAAGGTGCAGTGGTGGGAGTGAATGACTCCCTCCTCCTCCTCCTCCTCCTCCTCCTCTTCCTCCGTCTTGTTCCCTCCCTCTTTCTTCTCTGTTGGTATTAACAGTGACACCACAAGCTGCTCATTCACCTCCACTGATCCCTGTTAGAGACACAGAGAGAGAGAGAGAGAGAGAGAGAGAGAGAGTCAGTGGGGGGCGATGAGGTGCAAAGGACATTGTAATTAGACACAAGAGGATACACACAAACACACAAACACACACACACACACACACACACACACACACACACACATACACATACACATCCACATAAAGAAACTGAGAACAATAATTAAACCTGTGCCAACATTTGGCAGTTTCAGAAGAACCTAAATGAAAAGTCATCTGTTTAAAGTGTCCTATACTCCGTAACCAGCGTACCTTCGTAGAGTGTTTATATTTTCTTTGAAGCCTACATTGTTGTTGTATGTTCTATATCTTCTATTTATATTATTTTATGGTTTTAGTGTACAGTGATGATTTTAAATAAAATATGTTTTTGTTTTTGTTTTTGTTATGGGGCTATGTTTCTGCATTCATTCCTTTTAAAAACAGTAGGACTACGTTACCCACAATGCTCTGCTTGGGTACCAGCAGATCTTCACCTTATCTTATCTTTTAATACTTTTGAAGTTATTTAAGTAGATTTTACTTTTACTCCCTGTACATTTTAAGAGAAATTTCAGTGCTTTCTGCTCCCTACATCTTCAAATAGAGGCTTGTTACTTTTTCAACATCCCCAGATGACGAAAAGACATAAAAGTCTGTGTCCAGTGATTTTATTAGATTTTTATATATCTATTTATTTGCTTATTTATCTATTTGCAAGTTCCTAGTAAAATAAGTAAAAAATCATATTTTGCGCATTCAGAGTAGTTTTTAGAGTAGAGAAGTTTTTTTTTTCAGTTTTGCCAACTTGGTATTGTGTATCATTGACCTAAAAATTCAATTTTACTGAAGCATATTTCAGAGCCTGTAAACGAATGGGTTTAGAATAAACACGCTTGCATCTTAAACATCTTGAATTCTCTCAATTTCACTCCTTAATTCATTATTCATACAAAGCATTATAAATAAAGTATATAAATAAAACACATGGAATTGCCAAAAAGACATGAGGTATACATACAGTATTTTTTGAAACTCTTTTAATCTCTTTAATTTTAAATGGATTTCAAACTCAATCCACATCTTACTTGGACCACTCACTTGAGACCTTCTGCACTTTATTTCTTGAGGAATGACAGACTTCATTCCCTACAAACAACTAATAATACACTGAATTTGATGTGTAAATCTTCCAAAATTAATCGACATAACTCAGTGTGTCACAAATACAGATCTGCACAATATTTCTAAACTCTGTTCAAGTTCTGTTTTTACTGCTTGAAAATATAATCATGTGAAATATAATCATGTTCATGAAATATAATTGTGAAAATATGATTATGATTTTACTTTTCTTCTTCTAGGGCCATTAAAGGCTTTATCCTCTACAAATGTACCAATAACACTGACTTTGATGTGCAAATCTCCCACACTTGAGTGACACTTTTTCTACAGATTTCCTCCATATAAACCTCTTTAAAGCAGTAAAAGCTCTTCACTTCCATTCAGGCTGCCCCAGAAAGTCCCCAATAATCCATTAATTCTGTGTTCAATACCAGTCTGTATCCAACCCATTAAGGGCTTTTAATGCTTTCACAGGCTGGAGGACAGGGGCCTAATATGGGTTAAACTTCATATTCCATCTATTTAACTATCTATCCAGGTGGATACAATACAATGACAGCAAAAAAAAAAAGAAAGAGAAAGAAACACGCAGACAAGGTTCTCAGTTTTTGTACAGTTTTATTCTTCTCTTTTTTTTCGGAGTCGTCTCAAATAATCAAAAATGACGTAGAAACAGATAAATTATGGCTCTGATACACTGTGAAGTGAAGACTTCATCCACTGTCTCGTCCTGGACCGAACCGGGTCTGAACCCCTCCTGAAGCAACAATGTTGTCATGTCCGAGACAACTATCAAATAACTCGTTTCAACAAAGTTATTCATAATTGAGCTTTCTACAGCTGTTCTGAGGGTTGGAGGACGACTTTAACTGAACCTGTGCCTTTTTTTCCCCCTCTTTTTATGGTTCTTTAGTGTTAACTTCTCTTTAGATGAAAATATTTTACAGACAGCAAAACTTTAAAAACTCAAACATCAGCTGATGTTCACAGAGTACGTGCCGCAGAGTGAAAACCAAATGTAACCCGAAATAATAAAAAATAAAACCCACACAGGGCGTCAGCTCGGGGATGTGGTTCAGACCCGCGTTTCCAGTAACAACCAACCAACCAACACGGAGGCAACAGCTTCAAGGCAGCTTGAACGTCTTCATGATTCCTTATCTGCGATTGCGTGATTTTGAAGTATTTCCTTGGCAGTCTCTCCGTCTCCCCATCAGCAGGACGATGCTAAAGCATCTCTAACAACTGGATCTGTGACGCAACGTGACGTACAGCGAAAGACGTGCTGCCTCAAAGTGTTGCCACCCCGTCCTGAAGTAGTCTTGCACCTTTGAAACAGTTTAAGGCCAGAGGTACATTAACTCTACACTGGAAAACAAAACGATAAAAATAACAAAGAGCAGAACTTAATGTGATAGTTTTTGAATATGTGTTTTGGAAATGTATTTACATCGCAGGTGATTTTTTTTTTCTGTTCGATGTATGCTATCTTCTGTGGATTCTTTGGATCTGAACTTGAGACATTTACCAACGTACCGGATGTGTTTTCTTTTGTTTTTGTTGGAGAGAAACTGAGAAAAATGATCCAAAACAAATATTCAAACAGTCGAAAGAACAGACATTGATCACTCCTAAAAAACAGTGAATCTGTAAACAAAGAGCTGAAACATCATTGTCTTCTTTTGCTTTGTTCTTTTTAAATCAGCGCAGTTTTACGTTTTTGTTTTTGTTTTTTTTTTGCACATAAATATACACCTTCTGTTCAGAGGGTCCCAACCTGGCGGAAAATACAACATTGTACCATTGCAGCATTTATTTGTCTCACTCTTCTTAAAAAATAGGATTAAGATACCATCTTTCCTGTTGCACGCAAGCATCCTTCATGTGTCGCCATGTCACGTTTTTTCAGCATCATCATCGTCGTCATCATCATCAGCACAACTCACGTAGTATTATTTATTTTCATCGTCGTAAACGTACCGTATAAAAAAAGAAGGTTGTCGACATGCACATTCTCTCTCTCACATCTGAGACGTGTCCCAGAGCCGCAGACAAAGCCGGTTTGGACAAAGATTAAAAAAAAACAAACTCATTTGCTTATCACGTCATTGTGCCCATAAAAAAGAAAAAAAAACTGTGATCAAGTCAAGTTTTTAGAAGCTTTCTGAGCTGCTGCACTTGCCTATGAAATGAAGGAGGGCTAAGCTTCTTTTTCCTGATTTGTTTTTAATCGCTAACGAACAACGAATCCTGTTCACAACTTCAGAGTCTCAGGGTCAAATATCGTGCAGCTTCTGAAATCAGTTTCAAATGGGTGAGTTGAGCAAATGTAACTAGACTACTTCATTAGAACAACTGGTTAAAATACTTAATAATGTTACAATAAGTTACATATACTCAACCCACGCATTGAGTCAATACTAAGAAATCTTAGGGTTTACTTTTTACTTTTTTTTTTAGCGATGGAGTGATGCAACTTTGAACAGTTTGACTCGAAAACACTTGAAAAAGAAACAAGAAAAAGCTGCCTATCCTGTGTCTCTGATCTCTCCCCAGAATTCATAACAGCACTAAGAACAAGAACGAAACCTGAAGCCTGAGTCTGATTCTGAGCCCAACTTAAAAATGTTAAGAAACTCCATTTCTTAGTATCGACGAAATGGCACCGAATGTGTTTTAAATGAGTGGGTTCAGTATACGCAACCTAACTTTATTAGTGTTTTAGCCAATTAGAGATCATTCTAATTAAGCCATCTGGTTAAGTTGCATCTACTAAACTCACTCGATTAAACCTTATTTGATGCCATTGAGTCAACACTCAGAAAAAGTGAATCTTAAAAGTTTCTAACCAGTTTCCATTCTGAAGATTCATCGTTTTGAGAGTAAGTGGGAGACTCTGGTCCAAGGTCAGGAAAAGCTAAAACTACCTAAAACCTAAGTCTCTGGTCCTCCTGGAAACGTAGACACATCCCTCGGTCCAAGCTCAGCCCTGTCGATGTGGCTCTGGGCCCGTTGTTTTTTTATTTATTTTTTAACCTCCTTAGAATTAAAGAATCGGAGCAATCTGAACCTCACATCTCACCACAAAGTACCAAACAAATGCATCGGGACTACGATCAACTTCACATCCCGACATCTGCATGTCACACACAAATACACACACACACTCTCTCTCAAACACACATACACACAGAAAAAAGATGATGAGGATTAAAAAAAACCAAAACAAACAAGATAGAAAAAAAGATAAACTCCCATGAGTCTTTGGGCTGAGTCGAAACGTTCTCTTGCTCTCTTTATCGAGGTCTGATAGAGTCACGACTCCTCCTCTTTGTACCTGTGGATGTCGGAGGGTGAGAGAGCTGAGCTCTGAGGTCAGAGGTCAAAGGTCAGAGGTCACAGGAGCAGGCAGGAGAGAAACAGAGGGAAGGAGAGAAGAACTGAGGGTGTTTCATAGGGGTTTAATAAGCCAGCCAGCGGCCAGAGAGGAGGAGAGAGAACAGAGGAGGGAGGGAGGGAGGAAAGAGTGTGTGTGTGTGTGTGTGTGTGTGTGTGTGTGTGTGTGTGTGTGTGTGTGTGAGAGAGAGAGATACAAAAACAAGAGAGAAGGAGTGCAAAGCCAGCTAGCGGTTGTTCTTGGCAGCTTCCTTCGCCGCCACTATGAGAGGAGTGAGACTGGACAGAGGCTTCGCCATCTTCAGGAACTGATGCTGGGAGAGGAAGAGAGGAAAGAGGGAGAAAAACTTTTATTTAATGTTTTTTACTGAGATGCATGTTGAACATTTTTAGTATGTATGGAGATAAAAAACAGAGCAATCTGAACCTCACATCTCACTACAAAGTACCAAAGGAACACATCAGAACTGCAATCATCTTCACATCCTCACATCTGCATATCACACACACACACACACACATCTGTACCTGCAGCAGCTCTTTAGCTGAGCCTCTCTTTTCCACATCCATCTCCAGACACCGGTTCAGGAAGTCTCTGAACGTCGTCGACAGCTTCTCTGGATTCTGCAGCTCTGGGGTCCCATTGGTTGCTATGAGATACAGCGCCTGGACAACACACACACACATACACACACACCAGTTATGGAACTAGTCAGACAGATGGAAATCTTTGGCGGCCCCAGTGGCCCCAGTGGCTCTAACATAAAAGGCTGGATGTGGACGCAATGCATATGCAATGCATTACATATGCTATATAGTCATATTGATTAAACATATGCAAATTATATATATATATACATATATATGATATTGTTACCTATTATATGGATGCTATGTGTATATTATCTATTTATATGGGTATTGATAAAGTGTGTAAGTTATACTGCCTAAAAAGGGAAAGAAACTTTAAAAAGTGTGTACCCTTTTTTTCCCCTTTTTTATCATCTTTCTGTATTTTTTTTGTTTGCTTGTGAGAAAATAAATTAATTTGTTAATTAATTCACTCATTCAGTCATTAATTCATGACATATATGTGCATCATTTCAGTTACTACTACTCAGGAACAAGATATTACATTCTTGCTAGCGAGGAATGTAAAGTCACATGATCAATCATGTGAATCAAGTCCACGTGTGGTTGCCAGATCAGCATGGAACAAGACAGATCTGAGTAGAAACGGAGTGTTATCTTCCTTCAGCTACAAACACGATTGCAGAATAGACTGAGGCATTTCTGATGGAACCAGAGTCCCATAGCTTCTATGTTAACTGCAGTCCATCCATCATTCACGGCTTTTCCTTTCAGCCTGAGAGTGAAAGTCGTCCTCACCCTGAGTGGGTTCTCGTTCAGGTACGGCGGCTCCCCTTCCACCATCTCGATGGCCATGATGCCCAGGGACCAGATGTCCACTTTGGGGCCGTACGCCTTACGGGTCACCACCTCCGGAGCCATCCAGTACGGCGTGCCCACCATGGTGCTGCGCTTGCTCTGCTCCGGAGTGATCTGGGCGCAGAAGCCGAAGTCGGCTGTTCAGGAGGAGGAGAGAGAACAGAGTGAGGCCAACTAATCAGAGCCTTTGATTCTCTACTGATGGTCTGGGATGACTCTTCACTTTCCATAGAGCAGAAACTGCAGCTACTCCATTCTGAGGCACGTTTTCTCAACAAAATTGCACGATTTCACCATGATAAACCTCTATTACCTCAGACAAACTAACTGAGAGAAGAACACATTGAATAGATTGAAAATCTTTGAAAGACAACTGCTTCAAAAACAGACTGAAGTGCCAGACTGAAGTTCCCACTACCATCCAGTGGCCTGACGGTAGAAGAGGGGTTTGCATCATGGAGGGAATGAAGGGAATCCGCTTCAAATGTAGGAAAACATTTTTGTAGCTAAGAGGATAATATGGATGCTTTATGATACAGTGTAAGATATTCATTAATTATCAGAGACATTACTAGATATGTCTAGTCATCTGTCTACTTCATCCACTCATAAGCATTGCACATTTTATACGATTCTTATAAATTGATATTGAGAATTCATGTACATTTAAAATACATTTTATATTTTTCAATTACAATGGTGAAAAATGATTACAGAGCTTCTGTGATTTCTGACTGATTTCTGGCTCAAATTAAACATTTGACACACACACTCTCTCTCTCTTTCTCACACACACACACACACTCAAATCGACAGGTGTGTGAGCTTCTGTATGTGGACTCACTGAGTTTGACTGAGCCGTCCATGCCCAGCAGGATGTTGTCGCTCTTGATGTCTCGATGAATGACCTGGTTCGAGTGGAGGAACTCCAGCGCCTGGAGGCACTGCACACACACACGCACACACTCACACGTTAACCCCAAATAACTCAATCTGAGGGTCAGTCAACAAGTTCATCTCCTGATTAGTGAGCTCCACTCCTGCCAGGACGAGACAGTTGAGTGCCAACAGTTGAACAAAAGAGACGCAGAATGCAGGACAAACAAACACGTATTAATATTGGAATGAGACAGTGAGTCATGATTCTATTTGCTTCTATTCTATTATGTGTGTGACCAGATCCATCTAAATGAGCAGCTTCAGTTGTGAATGTTACCATGAGTCCACAGAGCAGTTTAAGACTACCTAGAGTTATGTGTCCATGGCTCTTTGCTGTGTGAAGTGGATTCCTGGCCTCACCAGTGGATCTTTTCTAAAAGTCAAAACTGACCTCTCTGCACACAGCAGCGATCTGCGCTTCATCCATGCAGGTTTCTGTGACCACGTCTGTCAACGAGCCTCCAGCCAGATACTCCATCACCACCCACAGCTCGTCCCCCACCAGGTAACTGTGGAGCACAACAACACACATCATCATCAACACGAGTCTAAATCAGAGAATAGTCCATGGATCTAAGTCAACGATACTTATGTTTCCACGACTCCTACAAACGCACAAATCTTAAAAATCACAATAAAAGATAAATAAATGATGAGCACATCTAAATATCAAAAACCACTGTTCCTATAATGAGATGGTTTTCCAGATGTGTTCACCTTTCCAAGTCACATGACCTGACCTTGGGGTCAAATGACCAGTTGACTTCAGACCAGGTGGACAGAGGAGGAGACTGAACTGTTTCTACATCAGATTCAAAGATTTTATTTAGAATTACATAAAAACACCCTTCAGTAGTAGCAGCTGGACTTAGAAATATTGATTTTATTGTGTGCATAACTGTGATGGAAACAACCTAATATTGCTGTTATCTATACTTACGATGTTGAAATAAGGTTTCATTTTATTTAACTTGCCAAATGCCTCAAATGCTACGGGAAAAGGGGAGAGAACAATCCTGTACGACACATAAAACACGTACGCACAGTAAATCAGGGAGAATAAAAGACTCGTTTCCATGGAGACGACAACGTTACACCCCTGCGATTCTGTTTGTTTACGAATGTTTCTGGGGTCAAACGTGTAACCATGGCGACCCCCCTGCTCGGACGGTTGCCGGGGCGACGGCTCCTCTCCTCCGTCACAGCTCAGCGGCGTCTCCACAGTCGATTCTCTGCAGAACTTCTGCTCCACATTAACAGAGGATCCCACGCTGCCACGGCTAAATATAATTTGTCAACTTTCAGGGCTCCAGATATAAATACATAAGTCTGTGTCGGCTAATTCTCTGGGACTTTGTCTGCACTTTGTCTGCACCCACAACCAGCCTCTTTATCTGAGAGACGCAGAAAATGCTGACTTTTATACCAGAGGATGGAAAAACATACATGATACGTACGAATAAATGGTCCAGTCTACACTAATCTATAGCAAAACTGCATATTAAGACCAAATCTGTACTACTGTACAAACCATGCTATAAATCACAAATCTCCAGAACAATCTCTATCTGTACATTCTGTATGACACAGACCACTGTATAAGCCACATTACACACTTCCTGTGTGTCCCATACTCCTTAACTACCTTATTATACCTACACTTTATGTACATTCTAATGTTTCTATTTCTGGTTCGATGCATCCGTTGCCTTGTGCCTGTCATGTGCAGTGACAAAGTTGATGTGAAAACAACTGTTACCCTATGTTAAGTTAATCAAGACTCGAGTCAGAACAGCAGACCTATTTGTCTGACGTGTGATGATGGCAACATGTAACCTGTGGTAGTAGAAAAGTGACTGAGAGCAGCCGAGTAGACAGGGTCTGTCTGACCTGTCCAGGTAGTTGACGATGTTGGGGTTCTTATTTTCCCGCATCACCAGGATCTCGTTGATGATCAGCTCCTTCTTCGGCTGCTGCTGCAGGTTCATCTGCTTAATGGCGACCTGAGGGAAAAGGAAAAGGAGGAAAAAAGGAAGGGAGAGACTTGACTTCTCACTGCATCTTCAGTGACTTTCATACAGATAAATCACTAATCGCTGATTTCAGTCTAATTTTCAGTTCTCCTCTCCTCTCTCCTCAATCTTCTCTACTCTCATTCTCTTCTTCTGGGATCCTCTCTCCTCCTCCTCCTCCTCCTTCTCTAGTCTCTACTCCTCTCCTTGGCTCTTCTATCCTCTCCTCCTCTAGTCACCCATCTCCTCTCCTCCCCCTCTCCTCTCCTCATCCTGTCTTTTCTTCCTCCTATACTCTACTCCTCTCCTTGGCTCAAGGGAACAAAGACTGACACACATGTTATAATGTGGAAAAAGATAATGTGATGGGAATAAAAGAAGAGAACGACATAAAGAAAATCAAAATGGTGAGAAACTGAAGACGTGACAGACAGAGAAGACTGACAGAGAGGGAATCATCTCCATCCAGAGACAGTGAAAGGTTGATGCAGACTTCAATCCTCAGGGAGTGAAACTCGGGAGGATTAGAATGACAGATGAGAGTTAAAGATCTTTTAAAGTGTGAGAGGAGTAGGAGAATCACAGCTTGTGAAGCCAGACTCACTGTTCTTTTCCCTCTGGTCTCTGAGCTTCTAATTTACCCATCCTCTACCTGATCTCATCTCTGAAAAGTCATTTTCCCAGGTAAATCTTTCGTCAGCATCTCCATCCACCTTGACTGAGTGTTACTTTAACCTTGTTACACACTCTGACATGTCAAATCACATCTGAAGCAGCTGAGCTCTTTGTAAAGTGTGATCTACTTCATCCCTGTGAACTTCACTTCACCTCAGCTTCCTGTTTGGCTCCGGGACGTTTGAGTCAGTTCATCTCACCTCAAAATCCACCGAATACCTCCGACCTTCACACGCTCATCCTCCCTCGGGGGAGCTGAACTAACTAGGCTGACTGTTTCCAGTGGATGACCAGACCTGAGCAGAGCTCCTCTTCTCTCTCTCCTCTAAATATAAACAACGTCTTCCTACCCATTTTAGCACTTTCCATGAGATGCAGAGAACAAAAGGACGTAGGAGGGAGTTTGACTGAGGAAACCTACCTCCTGTCCTGTGGCGATGTCGATAGCGGTGTACACCGTCCCAGACGCTCTGAAACACACACACACACACACACACACACACACACACACACACACACACACACACACACACACACACACACACACACACACACACACACACACACACACACACACACACACACACACACACACACACACACAAGGAGAATTCAGTCAGCAGAACCTAATCACTTGTTAAAGGTCGCATGGAGGAGGTGAACCCTCAGCAGCAGAAGCAAACAAAGCTATTTCAGACAGTCACTTTGAAACGAAAAGTCCCTGAAATCTCTCTTTCCAGTGCTGGTGTGAAGAAAACAGACTTACCGACTCAGAATGTGAATTTTGTGTCACATGTTTGTCTTATTGTCTGGAAACATATCGCCCTGATTCACACGCCTCTTCACACCTTCACTTCATTGCACATTACAGGTTGGTGGGCACAGTCAAGCTTATTTATACTGGTATTTTATTGTTGATTTACTGATTTACTGTGTGTTATGCTGTTACTGCATTTTTTCAGTGTGAGAACAGTAAAGTATCTACCATCTATCTATATGTGATATTTGCTACCATTACAGCCCTAATGTGACAGATCTGTGACTCACCCCTGTCCGATCTTCTCAAAGCGTGTGTATTTCTTCTTGGGGTCTCCAACACTGACAATCGTTCCTGAGTGAGTGAAAGAAAGAAAGAAAGAAAAGGAGAGAGAGGAAGCAGAACATTCATATCACACCATCAACAACGTGCGTGAATCTCATGATTTATATAAACACAATCCAGCCCGATAATCCGCCGTCGCACTACGTCAACTTCACAGCGGCACAGATTTGTAATGGATAGAAGAGTCGTGTGACTTTCTATCCATGCAAATCCTTCTCTATGTTCAACACACTCAGGTCAATGCAGCATGCGGACTGGGAGCAAAACTGAGAGGAGACAGAAGAATGAACTAAACATCCCAGGTAAAAACAAAGAAGAGAGATGATTGGAAATCGAGAAATTTGTGAAGCTTGAAAAGCAAAAGGTGACGAAAAACGTTTCCTCCAGTCGGAGGAGATGGAAAGGAAGGATGGAAAGAACCATGAGACAAACAAAACGTGAAAGCAGATAAGAATGAATAAATAATGAAAGAAGGAAATAAAGAAGAAGAAGAGGAGGAAGAAGAAATACAGACAGACACTGTGTCTGTAGGAATCAAGAGTCCACAGCAGGAAAGTGATTAGAGGACGAAACTGAGTCTCTGGAGCTGCAGGACACTGGATGATGGAGAAAGAGGAACGACCAATCAGACGTGAGGATTGGACACTTGGGGGCGGGGACAGTGGACATCGAGTCTGTCAATCAAACCGACAGAGGGGCAGGAAGTGTCCTGGTCTTACCAGCAGAGGGAGATCTGAGCACATCTGGACGGGCGTCGGGCATGGTTTAAAAAATATACAGGCTGTTTATTCAGGGTCACAACAACACAAGCAACACACTCTGTCGGCCGAGGAAGATCTCACCACCTGGCTCTCCCTTCTGAATGACCACGCAAACTCTTAAAATGTTATATCTAATGACGTCTCTAATCAGAGCTGGAGAGGCAGATACAGAACAGAACACACTGTTAAAACGTTACAAAACAAAGTAACAATAATTAAGTTGCTTCATGTTCAGTTCCTGTGTTTTGTGACCTGCGCCAACTTAACTTCCAGCCTGGAATAAATGCAGCTCCTGTGGTGTGTGTTTGTGTGTGTGTGTCTAGAGAAAATGCGATAAAACAAGCTGTCAAAACAAAGAGTGTTTCAGGCTAAAATTAGCTCACGGAAACTCAATGAACCTCATCAGGTTAAAAAAAACAAAAACACCATCAGAATCTCCACAAACTTTGCTGATCATTCAGGAGACTATCTCATATATAAAATAGACAAACTGCTAGGAATGAATGTGAAAATGTACGTATGTACTACATACTCTTTAAATGGGCTCAACCCTGTGAATGCATGGGATATACTTTATAATAAGTGGTGGTTTTAATCATCTTGCATACTTTTTTTTTACTATAAATGTTCTTTTTTTACTCTAATTTTTTAAGAGGAGAAAAGGTGATATCAAAATACCGAATCAAATCCAAGTGTGTGTGTGTGTGTGTGTGTGTGGGTGAGAGAGAAGGTGTAACATTCATTTCCAATGGATGCGTATTAAGCCCCAAACATCAGTGTGTTGATTCGCATCCAATTGTTCTATTTTAAGCCAAAAAGCCTAGAGTCAGCAGAACTGTAAGGCAATACACAAAATTAAAAGCGGTATCTTCAGATAAAAGCCCTGTGTTAACATCGCTTTGTACTTCATTTAAAAGCAGAAGAAAAAAACAGAAGCTCTCACAGATCCAGTGTTTTCTCCTCTCGTCCTTTAGTGAAAGTTAAACTTGTGTTTAGGTGCCTTGTTTATTTTATCTTGTTTCGCTAATTTTACCTACATTTAATCAGGTAAGTCAGTTAAGAACAACTTATAACGACGACCTGGCTGTGCGGATAGTAAAAGCACAGGTGATAACACATTCATATTGTTTTCCTGTCTGTGTATTAACGTGAGAAGTGACCTCTTGTGGCAACATCTGGACAGTTCTGCTGGATCTAGTGTGGACTCATGGAGCAGTTATGAACTGAATACACATCTAGTAGAAACTAAAGGAAACTAAAGTTCAGAGACACGTGTCCAAGACTGAGACCAAAGAAAACGACAACGTACTGCAGAGCTGTGGAGACCTGTGTATGTGCAGCTCTGGGGGTGTATGAAGGAGTCTTACGTAGTTTCTCCAGGATCTCCTCGTCAGACATCTTCTTCTTCCTGGTTTTGTCCTGTGGGCGGGGCACCGAGGGCCCGGGGGCGGGGCTAGCGCTGGGCGGGCTGCTGGGCGCGCCCTCGGCCGGCGTGACAGGGGCGGCGGCTGCAGCGGAGGAGGGGGAGGAGGAGGAGGAGGGGGCGGAGCCAGCGGCGGCTGCTGCTGCTGAGGGGAGGGTGATCGGAGACGTCGCAGCATCTTTGGTCAGAGGAGGAGGGAGCGGCTCGATCACTGAGCGAGTGTAAATCTGAATGGATGAAACACAGAGAAGTCAATACTCTCAACACAATGAGACATACTGTAGATCTGGAGGATCTGGTGTTCCCTACAAGCCCCAACCCTCCTGGACATCACCCATGGGTTTGTGAAGGGGTGTCAATGTCAATCAAATAGACACACCCCATATTACTCCAGTGTTTTCTAAGCTCTAATATTTAATTAAATATTTGATCTAGAATCCCTAGAGGATGTTGATGGTATTGCAAGTAAAGTCATTGGCTAGGTGACCATTTCTTTATACCATCTATGGCTCCATAAGCTAAATGAACTAACAGCTTCTTTCAAACCTGACAAATTTAAACGTTTTAGATGTATTATCTAGTTTTTGTGATTTTTTTTTCTTGTTGGCTTTTCTTGTTAGTCTGTCGATTTAATTTGATCTTTGTCATTGTTCGTCAGGTGCCATTTCCACAGAAACCGACTCACGTGCACAACATATTCAGTGAGAAGAAATGTAAGAATAAAGTTAATGTAAAACATAACTCAATAAAAGTTCTCAAGTCGATCAGTTATAACAAAAAACAAAAAACAAAAAAATCGCTAATGTGTTCAGGAGAGGATGAAGTGCTGAGATGTCTGAGTCTGGCAGAGCTTCAGACCAATAACAGAGTGTGTGTATTTGTGTGTGTGTATTTGTGTGTGTGTGTGTGTGTGTGTGTGTGTGTGTGTCTGTGTGTGAGTGAGAGAGAGAGAGAGAGAGGGAGGGAGGGAGAGATAGAGACAGAGAGAGAGAGAGAGAGATGGTGGGAACTCCAGTCAGGTGCAACAGAGCCATCACCGTGGAAACGGTGGAGGCACTGTAGAAGCATCCTCGCAACCGCCAACCTGTCTCAAGGGGGGCAACAATGTGTGTGTGTGTGTGTGTGTGTGTGTGTGTGTGTATGTGTGTGTGTGTGTGTGTTGTGACTGAGAGAGACAGAAGGAGAGCTGCAGAGAGCAGACAAGAGAGTCTGAAATAGACAACATAGAAATGCAGTTAAATCTGTTCAATGTTTTGTGAGAAACTATGTGTGAATGTGAGTGTGTGTGTGTGAGTGTGTGCGTCTGTGTGTGTGTGTCTGTGACAGTCACATGGGAAGCACAGGTTTTTTTAGGTTTTTTTTAGAAACACTTTTCTAAGGAGCTTTGTGTTCCCTGCTAGGTCGAGTCAGCAGAACACACTTAGTGTTAGAGCCAAATTTATGAACACGCACACACACGCATGCATGCACACACACACACACACACAACTTTGTGGTTTTATTAGCGTCCAAGCATACAGGTCCATTTAAAGATTGAGACAAAAGTAATGAGGACTAACTGAGGAAAACTATGTGTGAAGTTTGCTTGTGTGACGTTTTGAGACAAAACAGTCACATTTATGTCTACCCAGCCTCTGTCTCCGTCCATCTGTGGACGAGAAGTGAGGCTGTTTCTCACCCTGAGGAAACGACGTGGCCTCTCTTCACGATCTGACTGAACGTCTCCAAACTGACCTTCAGTCGTTCATTTTCATCTTTCTCTCTACAGTAACTTTTAGAAAACCACAGGAAAGTTAACACAGACTTAGACTGTGCCTAAATACCAGAAGCACTGGTTTACTAAGGGGAGGGAGGGGTGGGTCGTGGGGTCAGGGATTAAACATCACAGACGTTAAAGCTCCAGACAGGATTAAAATCACTGACTGAGGAGGTTGAAATCACCCGACTGAAGGAGCCTCCAGATCCTGTCTAGGCCGGAGGAGCGGGAGACGGAGCAGGAGGAGGAGGAAGAGGAGGAAGAGAAGGAGCAGGAGGAGAAGAAAAAGGGGAAGGACGGTGAGGAGAAGTAGCAGAAGGAAGGGGACGAGGAGAAGGAGCAGGACGAGGAACATGAGAAGGGAGAGAAGGAGTAGCAGGTAGTGGAGGAGGAAGAACAGAATCAGGAAGAGAAGGAGCAGGAGGGGGAAGAGGAGCAAGACCTCCAGGCTCGCTCCACAGCTTTGTTGCAGATACCTAATGTCACTATTTGGTTGCTGTGAAAGGTGTATGTGAATAAAGTCTGATCGATGATGTTACGAGGTGAAGACAGGTAAGAGGGTTGGTGCAAAAAACCAAGAGAACCAATGAGAAGTCATAAGAAGTTAGGAACAAGCAGTTTCAACAGGCTGCAAACGAAGAGAACGAAGAAAAACTCCTTTTATTGAACTCTATCCGCCTGCAGTGAGACTGTGCCACCTTTTTATAAATAACACAAACGTTTATTTTGTTGCTCTCAGAGTTACGCAACCTGTGGTTGCTCGAGTTCAGGGCTAGTGCTTCGACATACGTGCAGAGTGTCGTGTGTTTTTACAATCCAGCTCTTCCCCTTGGCTTTTTAACACAGTATGAGACTTTTGCCGTTTGTTCTCTGTTTTACGCTCTTTCATATTTATTTACACATGACGTAAGCACTTTGTGTCAACGGAGTAAAGTATTAAAAAGTCTCAATCACCGTTTTCTGAGGTATGAAATTCTGTTTGTATTCAAGCTCAAACAGTTTGACTGTAAACAGTCTGGTGTACTTATAGCGCCAAGGTCACTTGTTGTGTCCAAAATTAGGGTTAGGGTTAGTTATTAACTAATTATTAACATTAACTTATTATTTTAATAAACTTTAACTTATTCATTGGAGTTGTGTTCCTTCCCAGCTGATCTGAGGTCTGTTGTATGATTGTGCTCTATAGATTCAATTAAAAACCACGACTGTTTAGTGAGTTAAAGATGTGTTCAAATGGAGATGAGGACTTAGAAATTAGCTGGACTTGACTTCAGGATTCCCGTCTCTAGGTTAACAGCAACGTTGTGACAGCGGATATGAAGCATCAGGTGCTGCAGTGCGTGCTGCGTGCGATGCAGGTGAGGTGAGGAGAGGCTCAGACTACGTCAGACGACGTTCTGCTCGTGCGTCCTTACTGATTTGGTGTGTTCGGGTCGGGGGGCGATCACCGGCGGCGGCTCGGCCTCGTCTTCGTCCTCGTCCTCCGACACGGTGGGGATGGCGGGCGTCTCCGACACGGCCTTGGAGCTCTGCTTGGAGTCACAGAGCGAGAGAGGGCGGGGCCTCAGTGACATCATCGTCACGTGAGCCAACAGCGACACCAGACCCATCATCGCTTCCTGCTACTTCCTGCCACTTCCTGTTACTTCCGCCACTGCTCCATCACGTCCCATATCTGTAGCACTTCCTCCCTGATTCTCTCTAAACCTTCTCTCCTCGTCCCGTTTCCTGCTCCTTCTTCACTACTCCTCCTTCATCCCTCCCTCATCTTCACGTCTACCGTCTAAGAGGTGCGGTCATGTCCAGATTCTGATGCCACTAAAACACAGAACCTCCTCTCCATCCCTCTCTCTTCCTCCCTCTTTCTGTCCGTCCTCTGTGTCTCTCTGGCAGCCTGTCATCCGGCCGGTGGCCAGGCTGCGAACAAGACACAGCGAAAAGGAGGAAAAGATGCTGATTCACAATGCAGAGAGAGAGAGGCAGAGAGAGAGAGAGAGAGAGAGAGAGAGAGAGGGAGGGAGGGAGAGAGAGAGAGAGAGAGAGAGAGACAGAGAGAGAGAGAGAGATAGAAGGGCAGGGAGAGACAAAAGAGAGAGAGAGAGACAGAAGGGCAGGGGGAGCGAGAGAGGGGGAAGAATGAGAGAAGGAAAGAGGGGGAGGGCAGGGAGAGAGATAGAGAAAGAGAGACAGGGGAAGAGAGAGAAAGGGAGAAGGGGAGAGAGAGGGAGAAAGAGAGAGAGTGAGAGAGAGAGAGGAAGAGACAGACAGAGAGACACAGATGGGGAGAGAGAGAGAGAGAGAGAGGGGAGAGACAGAGAGAGATATAGAGAGAAAGTGAAAGACACCTTTCAGACAACACCTGGAAGACCTTAAACCCTAGGCCATATAAACACCTACACATCTCATATATAGAATAAAACATATATATTCTGTCCAGAGGGAACTAAATCATCCTTCTCCTCTCTAAGTAAGGTGTATCTAAAGATTTACTCACTCGTTTCAAACTCGTTTCAAACTATTTTTGCTGTTGTACATACTATCGCGTCATTATTGTTACGATGTCTGGTGTTTAACGAGTCCAACAAAGTAGGAGTTTCATTCCACTTTTCATTAACTCAACTACCATGTTGTTACCATGAATCGAATATGTGGCTCCTTTGCTTTGTTCCAATTCAGGAACTAAAAACATACAATTCTTGTAAGTGAGTGACAATTACTTGTGTCCTGTTCATAGGCTGAAAATCTTATTTACTCACATTATTTACTATTTACTTACTTTGTTCATACGTTTCACCATATAAACCTGGATCAGGTCAAATAGAGTGTTTTTAAGTGGCATTAAAGCAAACATTCATATTAAAAGTGTCATAATGTCTCTTTGAAACTTATACAACTCTCAGCTCTGTTTTAAAGAAAAGGAGATTACACCTAATCTCCTCCACATGGTACCTTTAGTTTCAGTCTCGAAAACAATAACGAGCGCATTTATTTGATTCACCACTTGCAGTTGCAATGTGATCCAACTTTACCCACAAAGCATTTGCGTAACTCATGTAAACCGACTCGAGCGTTTTGCTGCCGAGATGATTAAATCTGCTCTCAGATTTCTTGGATCGATGTGGGAAAACAATTAAGTTAACGGCAAATAGCTTCGGAGTCTTCGGAATGTGAAACGCGATTAGAAGAAAATCACTCCAGTTCGGGTAAGGAAATATCCAAAAACCCACAGATTCTCCTTCAGAAGATTGTGACACACACACACACACACACACACACACACACACACACACACACACACACACACATATAGGGACACACACAAAATTTACCGTAGTGACAGAGGAGTTGTACGCATCTGCGTTTTTATCTGCAGGGAAAGAAAAACAATGACAAATTGTAAAAATATGGGTAAGGAATAAGATGTGTGTGTGTGTGTGTGTGTGTGTGTGTGCGCGCGCGCGTGCGTGTGCGTGCGTGTGTGTGTGTGGTGTGTGTATACCTGTGAAGCTCATGTACTTCTGGCTGTTGGCCGTCTCTTTTGAGTCATAGAACTTTAAGACGTCGAGGACGGCCTGAGGATTCTTCTTCTGCTCCAGTTTAGTGATGTTGGACGTCTGCAGGAGCCGGGCCCATTGCTCCGGCATGCCCTGCACAAAACACAGCATTATACAAGGCACAACATACACACACACGCATATGCACAAACACAACACTGTCTTTGTTGTGTTCCAGGTGCACTGTGTAGTTTTCATTGTCTTTCATCTATGAATTGAATCAAAGGCATTTTCATTGCCTGTGAGTTTCAAACACACACACACACGCACGCACGCACACGCACACACACGCACACACACACACACACACACACAGAGTGGCGTCCTAACAAGGCAGCCTTGTCATATTTGTACTTCAGTCACATAACTGGGTCACATCTCATTTTCCAGCTCTCTTTACACTCATCTGTCTGGGTCAGTCCATCTCTCAAACACTCATTCACTCTCTCACACACACACACACACACACACACACACCATGGCTGTCAATTCCTGCTCAATCGCTCTGTCCCTCCATTACAATTAAGTGCATTTCATTTGAAATCGTCTTCTCCTTATGTTCTGTGTTTGCATTTAGACGTGTGTGGATGTTAAAAGCAGGAACCGTGTGTGAATCTGTAAGAACACACACACACACACACACACACACACACACACACACACACACACACACACACACACACACACACACACACACACACACACACACACACAGTTAACACCCAACTCCAAGCTTAGTCAGGCAGATCAAGTGAGTCAGCTAAACAAGGCTTCTTTGTCTAATGTGATTATTTAAAAAGGCTCATTTGCCAATTGTGTACAAACTACACACACACGCACACACACACTTGCATGCAACAATGAACATGGGTCCTTTGGTATGCAATTAAAAAGTGATGCAAAGGCACCACAAACGACCACCACAGACACACACACTGTGGTTCCTGTACGCAGGGGAACTGTCGCATACCACACAGAGAGACACACACACACACACACACACACACACACACACACACACACACACACACACACACTTACAGTAAACTCTCCAGTAACCGCGTCAAAGCCGACATGGATGGTGTGTTCGAAGTCAGACGGTAGAGAAATCTCTGGACGCTCCTTCTTCTTGTAGGCTGAAAGAGAAAACAAAAAGCTTAAGCGAGTGTTCGGGATACTCTGTTTTTTTACCTTAAGGATGCAGGATTATCCTGTCATTTATTTTAATTCAGGGTAAAGGATTATTAGTTGAACAATGGCATAAAACCAAAAGGATTTTTGGGCGCAAAGAATGCTGTGGAAGAGATGCACAGACACAGCGACAATCCATCAAATCCATCCATCTTCATCAAAGCTCCAGGAAAAATGTCTCAAATCCAGAGAGAAATGGAGGAAGAAAGAGAGAAATAACTATAGTAGCAGACAGAAAATCTAAAGACAGAAAACAGGGAAAGAAGAAGGAAAGAATCTGATAGAAATACGACAAACGAGATGGAGAAGATGAGACGTGATCCGCTGAGGAGCAGAGACAGCACAACGCCCACCGAGCATCCTCTGCACCAACATGGAGCAATCTATGATGAAGAAGTGAGGAATTCCAAATAGAGAGGAAACATCGTTTCATAATTTCTTGACACAAATGACAACGCGTGTATGCGTTACGTATGCAACCACAAAAAAGAAGAGACAGAAAATATCGAAGGCGTGGGACCACTACAGGTTACAAAAGACCAGCAGTACTGTGCAGATTCACCGTAGAGCAGAGCTCTTGAACATCTTCTATTACATAACACTTCTTACTATCATTTATTTAGTCTCATTACTATGACCATTATGCAGAACAGAGGGTTCCCAGTCCATTAAAGTTTACACGGAGCCTAGCTGGTGACATTTAACCATTTGTAACCATTTGTCCCGACTTGTAGTTGGAAAATTGGTGTGATCGTATGATTATCCGAGTGCACCTGAACGCCCCTCACATTTCAGCGACATTATGTCTTCATTAATTAAGGTGGTTAATAGGTCATTAACATTTTAAAAAGTGGTGGGAACACGCCCCCCGTGTATCTGATGCCTCTGGATAAGACACGATATGATACCAAAAGATTCTAGATCCTATTGATACAATAGGGTCCTATGAGATGTGATACCATACAATATGATGAGACAGATTCTATTGTATGCAATGTGATAAGATTGCATTTGATACGAGACAATAACATTGAAAAAGATATGATAACATACTGTATGACACCATACAATCAATACGAATCAGCGAGGTACGATAAAATATGATACCATAAGATTCAATATGCTATGATAAGATCTTGTTCTAAGCACTACCATATGACACAATAAGATATGATAAAGTAAGATACGATGAGTTACAGGTAAGATTTGATTCGATATGATATGATTTGATTCAGTAAGATAAAAAGGCATGATATGATACGATACATAACATAACATACATAACATTCGATCTTTACTTAGACTCGAAAGTGAAAATACGAGATTGCTTCAGGTTTTCGTGGCATTCAGTACCAACCCAGCATTCACCAGCAGGTGTGTTTCTGCCACTTTGATCTGTGACTGTGCAGCAGAAACACAGAAATAAGGAAACCGTGAGTGAGTGAGTGCGTGTGCGCTCTGTGCTGACACAACAAGGCCAAGCTCATCCGTCTCCACAGGCACGAAACGGGCCCGGCGAACACGATTAGATATCTATTTAACGTCCCTCGTTCGCTTTGCTGAACGTGTCCTGCCAGATGGGAACATTCATCTCAGTCCTGTAGAGGAGTCATTCTGTTGCATGTGCTGTGGCTCATTAAGCATCGCTGCTCGCAAAACAGGTTTAATTTCATGTTGGATGTTTGTTCTTTTGCAGGATTTTGAAGGATCAGAAGCTTCTAGAACATTTCTGAAAAGCTAAAATGCCACTGGTGGCCTTCCATCTTTCCATGTCCATCTAGAAGTGTGATGGAAACCTTCTGTTCACATCTCAGATGTTTGTATACCAGAAAACAAGAAGAAATGCTGTATTCAACTCTCCTCCTTTGAGGTTACAACAAGAGACAGACCACCTCAGCACTCACTTTTATCGCCTCCTCCGGTCAGGATGAACCTGATCGATCGGTCCTTCTTCTTCTTGTCCTCCGGGTTGGGTGGGAGGGGCTTAGAGCCGTGGTTGAGGGGGGCAGGGTCTTTGTTGCAGGAGCCAATCATGGTGCTGGTGTTCCTCATGGGCGGAGCTGGGGGCTTGTCCTCGACCTCCCCATTATCAGACATCTTCAGCCGGACACTCCTGCACACACACACACTGACCACAAGGGAGGGGAGGATGAGTGACGGGAAACCGGCCAATCACAGACAAGCATCCAGAATTAAGCAGTCAACTAGGTTTACGCAGTTACAATTTTTGTCATGCTTGTTCATTTGACTTGACAGTTCTGAAACCTTCAAGAAAGTGATTATATTCATAGCGACTGTTTTTAATAGTGGCTTGTTTGTTATGTGGCTTGTTTTTCGGTACTTTGTTACAAACAAGGGTTTCCATTTCATAAGAGGCTTCTATCAAAATGATGTACACACCTAAAGACAGAACAGGACAGAGATAATAAGAGTAATATAAACATAAATAAATGTAATTTCATCTATCCTAATCTAAAAAAGATATGATAAATTATAAAGACACAATATAAGGACTTTAAATTCCAAAGGACCAAATACATGGCTTTTACTGACCTTTACTTAGCCTGTTTGCTCTACGAACACTCTGTGTGTGTGTGTGTGTGTGTGTGTGTGTGTGTGTGTGTGTGTGTGTGTGTGTCACATCTTTGTGTGTGTCTGTCTGCTGACTCAGACCTCAATGCAGCAAAGAAAGAGAAGCACTTTGACCCAGGGGTGACACACACACACACACACAACAGGATGCCGATGATTCAATAACCTACCATTGATCCCCGCAATAAACTTGATTTGTCATAAGTATTTCACCTGATAAAGCACACACACAGACACAAACACACACTCCACGTATGTTTGTGAACTGTGAAAGAAAAAGATTAAAGGCCTGGAGAAAACCAAGGCAGACACACAGACTGGTCCTTTGTCAGACCGCTGGCTAAATTTTAGGATATTCCTCAGTAATTTTGACGCTGGATGCATCGATGAATGTGTGTCCTATCAGAAGGTGAGCACAGCGAAGATCGACCTGTTCTTCCAGAGACATGGTTACAACTAAACAGCCGAAACAGAGAGTTTTAAACCTGCCGGGCTCACTGTTTTTGGAGATTCTGATCCCACCCTGATTATGAGCTGAAAGGCTCCAGGTGCTCCGTGACACCAGGCCTGACCCGGATTTAGACACAAAGTACAAGGCTTTTCGGGATATTTGGGCAACTTCATCGGGACATTCTTCCTGTATTTATCTCCCTGCTCCTGCCACAGACACACCGAGGAGTTAAAACCAAACCACGAGGAAAACAATTACCAACTTCATCCGCTGATTTGCGGCAGATTTAGAAATCTTTCTGGGAGATTTGGGAGTGAGCGGTACAATGAAATCTCTACAACTCTGTGGAGCTATTTGCAACAGTAGCAGAGTTAGAAATAGAAATATAAGCAAGGTGTGAAGGCGGATCTCACATATTTAGCATCTAAAACCACTTCAAAACAAGCTGTAGTCGCTATGAGAACATGAAAATAAAGACCAGTGGATCTTACCTCAGCAGAGACAGACAAACATGTTTACTGCAGTCCACATGGACACACAGACAGAAATCACTGCGCGTGTGTGTGTGTGTGTGTGTGGTGTGAAGAGAGTGAGGCAGCACCGGCTTTTTGACCAATCACACCTTCGGCAGACGGTGATGTCACAATGTTGTGATGTCACAAGGTGAGTCACATGAGGAAGCGTGAAATTCACACGCAGACGCACAGTGAGGCGTACTGGAAAACGTACACACAGCTGTTTGTTGAGTCTGCTGGGTGGAAACACACACACACACACACACACACCTACTCACACACAGACTAAAGGTGGAGTGTGTTTACGGCCACACATACAAACAATCATTGTTTACAGGGAAGTGACGGCCCCTTAGATGTCTCAAACACACACAGTCTCAGATTTCAGACAATGCCATCGGTTTCAGCAGAACCCTGTCATTAAACAAACCCACACACACACACACACACACACACACACACACACACACTGCAGCATCACACACACACTCAGTAAATGACCGGCCGTGGATGAGTAAAGCGAGTGTCGCAGGGTTTTTCCAGAACACACTCACACTCTGCCCTTTGACGAGACACAGACGTCGCTCGTCTACTTTCCATACTTCTAAACTTAGAAATCAGTTTCTACCGGTACGGACTCACCAGTGTTTTCTTTACGTGTGTGTGCGTGTGTGTGTGTGTGTGTGTGTGTACTCCATTTCATCCTTTGCCTCCTCGTTTTTTTTCCCCCCTCTCTCTTCCCCTTCAAAGTGAATCATGTCTTCTGAGTTTCTCTGACCCACATTACAGTGAATGTGGAGCCGGGGGAAGCAGGACTCCGCAGTCTGAACCCATTTCTTATTCAAATCCATCTCGTCCGCCACTTTGCGGCTGAAACCTCGTCCAGTAGTTGTGCTTTATATCCCGCAGACGAGGTCCGACAGTCGAGGCTGCACGATGAAGACTGTGCGGATGCTGAATGTTGTGATGCAGAGTTGGGAAATACAAACAAATACTAGAGCAAACACTAAATGTCTGGCATCTTGCCGCTTTGCATTTGCTGCTACAGAGCATGAAATGCAATATTTCCTTTCCAACAAGATGGTTTTATGGAGAGAACAGCACTTGGCTACAGCTGCTGCGCTGGCAGCAAACAACCCTCAGTACAAGGCCATGTTAACACGACAGGTCTTGATGCTCATTTTTTTTGTTTGAAAACCAAACTATTTTGCAAGTTGTTCATGTTATAATATAAATGTGCCGCCATCGGCCTCCAGTGTGAACCGCCTGCTCCCTGATGTGACCCCGAAGCATGTGCCGAGGAAGACGTGACGTTGAGTGACTTAACACAACTTACTGTGACTTTACAAGACTTTATATGAATTAACATGAGAACCCGAACCCTTCATGTGACTTAACGTGACTCTATGCGACTTAACATGACTAAATCCTCCACCATCAGCCTCCAGTGAGAACAGTCTTCTCGTGTGAATGTAACCTGATAGAAAATATTAATGCACCTTAAACCATACACAAAAACATCCAACCGACATGAAGGTATCAGAGTGTCATTTGCGACACGTATATTTCCAAAAGTTGATGTTGACGCCATGACAGTACATGTCTATATCAGAGTAATCTTACTTCCTCCTCTATTTCTAAAATTCACTCTCTCACTTTGCTATTTCTCCATTTGCAATCGTTCAGTGAATAAAGACATATATTCTGTTCTACTCACCAGTAATTGAATATTTAGCTGCTAAACGCTGAACATAACTTTGTCTTTCATGTGCAAAAGTCAAAAGAAAATCTGCCAATGTCATACCATCCAGTCCGGTCCGGTCCGGTCCGGTCCAGTGATCAATACATCCTTAAGCTGAAGGACAACACATCCCAGACACACACACGCTCAAAACTCTTCACTTTAATGCCTTTATCATCAGCCAATCAATAGTCAATTAGTTAAGTATCACTGACCTGAGGAAACTAGATTCATGCCAACAAATAAAACGAATCCACCTCACAGCCTCTCTCTCTCTCTCTCTCTCTCTCTCTCTCTCTCTCTTTCTCTCTCTCTCTCTCTTCCATCTCACTCGTTACATCATCTCTCCGGTTTCACAAAACTCCCTCTTTTTTATGTGTGTGTGTGTGTAGGGGGAGGGTGGGCTTTGTGTAAACAAATTCAGAGATAATAATAATAATAACAAACACAGATGCTGCTCACATCCATGTCAGTGCACAGGCGCATCCGAACCAAACGCCATTAAATGTCAGCAGCGCTTCCTGGAAACGCCATGTCAGCCTCTGCAGCCACGTTTACTGGAAGAGGACACACACACACACACACACGCACGCACTCACGCACACACAAGCACCCATGCATGCATTAACCTCCTCTGACGCATACACATACACACATTAGTGCATGTCACAGCATTTTAAAGCCGGCTCAGTCTTCACCGGCTCTTTATTCCACTGCCAGGGCCTTGATTTACTTGAGAGAATGTCTGGAATGTTTGCCGAGGTGCCAGAGCTGGCTATCACCACGCTGCTTTTATACCATATCACCTGAAACTGCTCCACCATCTTCCCCAGTCACGCGTCCCACAGCCGAGACCCTTCTACGTCCTCTGCTCATTGTCAGGATCCATGATCGCGCCTGCCCCCTTGATGGTTCAATTAGTTTTGTCGGTTTCTATAAAAACCTCGGGCGGCTTCCGAAGACAAACAAAACCGTGGTGCGACTGATGAACCGTTTCATGTGAGTCAGGCCAGAATTAAGGTCAAGAAAACAAACATAACACTGAATATGATCGGTGCAAACCGGACAACTCTGAGTGGGCGTGTGTGCGGGCGAGGCATGAGGAGGTACACGACCGATGGAAGACAGACACACGGATGAGACGAGATATTTTGTTATTTCGTAATCGTAGTTGATACAATGCGGTAGGACCTCGCAAAGTCCTGCAGCAATACAATGGAATTACAGTAGAAGGAGGATATTAGTCTAGAATAAGAGATGGAGACGTGCAGAACACTGAAGGCTCGACAGCAGTGTGAAGATGGTAAATTACAGCAGGCAGAGAAAAAGGTACGCGTACACACACACACACACACACACACACACACACACACACCATCCACGCCCATTATAATTTGGCCCTTTGATGTTCTGCTCTGTGGAGAGTCCCTGGTTACAGCTCCTCATCCTGAATCCTCCAAGACATTTTTCTTTCATCTCCCCGATAACTAGAAGTCTCTTCTCCTCATCTTTCTGTTTATTTTCTCATTCCTAATCTAAAATGCTCTTTCTTGGCTTTCGCCTAAACAATTTGGGATGTTTCTCTTTGTTACTGAAGAGCGATCAGAACTATCGCCGTGTCACATCTGACACTTAAACAACCGAGGACGCTTTGTTGTCTAAAAGCCAGAACACGTCAGCGAGCCACACCTTCGCCCTGACTGACATGTTCCCCCATTACCATGAGCATCAAGTGAATACATGCACTGGAAAGTACATCAAATGTGTGTGTGCGTGTGTGTGTGTGTATGCACTGACGTATTTCTTCATTATCTTTTGTCTGGTAACAATGAGAAACTGACACCAGGCGTTTCCCTAAAAAACCATGAGAATCACTCCAAGTTAAACAGAGATTTCACCCATAAACATTTCTGTGTGTGTGTGTGTGTGTGTGTGTGTGTGTGTGTGTGTGTGTGTGTGTGTGTGTGTGTACTGGAGAAACAGATGGCGATTTTTGAAAAGGCGCATGTGGCCAAATACGAAATAAAGGAAGGATGGGAAGAGAAAGAGAGATGAAGGGAGGGGACGATGGTTTTCCTCAGCATGGAGGACAACACACACACACACACACACACACACACAGACACTTAACTACATATACACCATGATTGATAGATAATTTTGAAGGAGAAAGGCTTGAGGCTTTGGTGGTTTTCTCCCTTTCGTATTATTAATTTAGATAATTATAATCACATTATCGCAAATTGAATTTCCCTCCATTCTTGGTGCACAAGAACATCACTCTGCATTATGCATTCGTTTGTTCTGTACAACTTCACATCCAAATACTTCTGTCAAAACGCTCATATCTACATATAATACCTAAATCATAAAAGTACAAAGAAACTTAAAATACACTTAACCAGACCAAATACACACAAAGGATATGATTAACTTGCTATCTGTCCGTCTGTGCACAGCACATTGATTATGCAGGTTATTGTAAGCAAGGCATCCAATCCCAGAAACACACACACACATATACACACACACATATACACACACACTGCCATCTGTGCAGCCCCGCCTCAGCATATTGCTTCGGGGCCAACTAAGGCCACATTAAGTGGGTGGGTCTGCGTGTGTGTGTGTGTGTGTGTGTGTGTGTGTGTGTGTGTGTGTGTGTGTGTGAGAGTGTGCCAGCGGATCTGTGCTCCTTAAGAAAACATACATAATCAATTTAGAGCGCTACCTGCTGAGATCATGTGGGTGGAGCCTCCCAGCAGGGCTCAGGTCACTTAAGTTTTTCAGCCAATCAGAGGAGAGCTGAGTTGGTGCTGAACAGCCAATCAGAGGGGTCCTTTCTCACTGTCAGATATGTCAGCTCTGTCACCATGTATGCATAAATGCACATACACATTAATAACAGATTATGTGATAGGATTATATGGGGATAATGTGATTGTACAGGAGAAGGTAAACCATGTATGAAGCATGAAGATAATGAGCATTAAGGTGAAAATGTTACAGCAGATTGGGTGGAGACATCCTCCCAGCACTGGAGTAAACTGCTGGATTCAATCCCAGCATGCATTGCAGAGCCTTAAGTGGCAGCTCCTTTAATAATGTTAAAAGGCTTAATGCAACAACACAAACACACACACACACACACAGACTCCACTGCAGCTTACACAGACAGACTTTTAGGAACCTCTATCTGTCTGGTTTATTATAAAGGTTAGATGGAGGATCCTGGTCTAAAAATACATAATTATGTCAAAAACTAAGAATTAAACACACTTGTGTTCTGAATTAAACAAATGTCCAGCTCATAGGCAAGCAAAGAGGACATAAAGGTAAAAAAAAGTTTGTCAAACTTAACTAGAACTGAAAATGACAAAAATTTAAATCCGCTGAATCCGTGTCTTCTCTCCCTGTTTAATATTCGTCTTTCCGTCATCACATCAGCCTGTACTGCGTTTAACGTGCGTGGAAAGGTCTCTGCTCACAGCTACTTATCATCTGAATGTGGAGGGAAAAAAATGAGCAAGAGTGAAAAGAGTGAGCGTGAAAAGGAGAGCAAGACAAAAGAAGACATAAAGGGAAACTTAACAGAGAGTGGAGCACGGGAACAAGAGACGAGCTGAAAGGACACAGACCAGGATGGGGGGGGGTGAAGGGAGGAGATCGGAGGAGGTGGAGGGAGGTTAAAGAATAGAGAGAAAGCTGAGGAGCAACATGAGACCTCTGGAATTCAGAGAAAACCCATTTGTCTCTGTAAAAAAAAACCTTGAGGAGTTCTCCTTCTCTTTTATTCTTCAGGTTAATTCATTATTCCACTGACAACACAGTGAAAAAACGAAATCAACAGACAAAATCAGCAGACCAAAAGCAGACGTTTGGGGTTCTAAAATCATTTTTCTGCCTTTTCTTCCCTATTTTGAAAGATCTATCGGACAATAGAAATCTAGAAAGTAAAAATCAGCAGACACCGCTTCAGACGTCGCTGCTACAGGGTGGAAAACACACAAATGAGACTGTGTGAAATGAAAGTTTTGGTATCCGAACAAAATCTGCCAGTTCCGAAGAAATTACCTGAATGGAAATCAAATGAAAATTATGAAGCCAAAGGGAATTAAAATCCATGAGTGTAAGCATGTAACGTGATGCTGCGTCGAACTCAGCCCAGCCCTGAAGACACACAGACAACACATGCGCACACACACACACACACACACACACACACACACACACACACACATACACACACACACACCTAGCGTCACAGATACACGATATCTGACACTGTAAACTCATCCTTCTGTTATTTGCAGCTCTAAACTGGGCTCCAGTGTCGCACCAATCTAAACTGCATTACACCCCAAACTTACATGCATGATGTCATATTGAAGGTGAGAAACACTGAATCATACATACACACGTATACTACTCTTTTGTTGGCTGCAGCTGTACAGATACACACGTGCAGACATCATGATGCGGTGCATAAAATATGCATGGCACAGCCTCAGTCTCTCTCATGTTCTCATTTGTGCAGTAAAGCCCCCACCCCCCAGTACACGCTCACACACACACACACACACACACACACACACACACACACACACACACACACACAGGTGTGGGACTGTCTCCATCCCTGATCCAGCAGCTGTCAGGCTCCGCCTCTCTCTCCCCACCCCCATCACTGTGGCAACCCCATAAATAATGGACGCTGCAGTGCATACTGGGAGCTGAGAGCCAGAATCCCATTACAGTCCACTTACATAATGTGGAAGTGTGCTTTCCCCACAACCAGGTGCTGCTGCTGCATGCTTCCTCTCACATGACTCTGCTGTGTAAATGATCCGACTCAAGGCAGCTCTGCAGCAGGACGTAGACACCGAGGTTTTCGAGCCAGCTTTAGCCTCCTTCACACATAGTAGCCAGAAAATTCCTTTCCAGGTCTGTGAGTGACTGTATTCATTCCCACATGTCCATCTTCCTGGATAAAAGTTGGAAACACCTGTTCACACATGCGACTCTAATACCAGCAATGCCGGGACCATCCAATAGGGGGCGGTAACCAGGACACAGACACAGAGCTTCACCCAAAATAAGCTTTTCTTATTCATTTTGAATCTCTGTGAACACATAAGTCAAGTACATGTGCCAGACCTGGTGTGGTACATGTACCAGACCTGGTGTGGTACATGTGCCAGACCTGGTGTGGTACATGTGCCAGACCTGGTGTGGTACATGTGCCAGACTACAATGCTAAAACCCGAGAAGAAGCGTGGGGCATGAGCATAAAACATGAATGTATTATAAGAACAATAGCGAACAATAGCGAAGAACAAAAGCTATTAAAATAAGTTTTTTACATTTTTTTCATCTCGGCATGTTAAGAAACCACCTAGCTACTCCAGTTATGTACACAACTAAACCGAGGAAACCCCAGATAATTTGTTATAATTTGTCAATAGCCTGAGACCACATACACTGTATCCTATTCCTTGTTTATTAACTTATCATATAATGGTTAGATTACACATGAAATCAATCTCAAAAGGAAGATGAATGGGCCTGTGGCTCAAAGCTGCTTGACTGGAGCACCTTACATGACATTAGAGGAATAAAATCTAGTTATTTCAGAGGCAGTCATCAACTGTTTTGGTTCATAAGCTCCCGTGTGCAGCAGCTGAGCTTACCTGTTAGGTTTACGTCTGGATTGTCCCTGTCACAGAGAGGCGAAGAGGCCGCTTCAGACTGCAGCCTGTAGAGAGCAAAGAGAGAGACAATGTTACACACTCTCTCTCATATCCAACCAGGGTGTCTCATATCCAAGCAAGTTGATTACAGTTACGTTTCTGTGTTGTCGGACATGCATGAGTAGGGAACAGACTTGACAGAAACCAGCAGTACAAGGTTAGTCAGGATGTTTAATAAAATCACATTACAACTGAAACTTAAACTTGAAATGTTTACACGCACAGCCAAGTCGAGCTATATATGTATATAATGACTCAATCAAAAACTCCTACAAATCTTGACTGTCTTACCAACTAAACTACACTGATCCATTGGAGAGCTGCGCTGTTGGTTGGCCATCGCTTCCTATGTTTATTTGATGCGTAGTTGTTATACATAGTGACTATTTCAAGGAATTTCAAGACTTTAAGGACTATTTCTTACATTTTGTTAAGAACAAGTAAAAGTTCATGCGTGTTGAAATGATAAATCACTGTCTTTCTACGTTTTGAATCCTACATACACAAAAATCAATGACAAAAAAAGTCAAGTCAAAGAACTTTATTCACCCCCGAGGAGCGATTCCAAGCATATCGAGCAGTTTGTGTCTAAACAGAACGGGTCAACTTGAGTGCAGAACGAGGAGAAATATAAGAAAATAAAATGTTGACAGTACAGACTTGAGGTGCAAAAAGAAGTTAGAACCTGACTTCTAGAAAGTCTGAAATAAACTCCCTTTGACCCTGAAAACAGACAGTTCAGCCACCAGAGCACAAATCTGTGTGTATTATGAGCAAGCTGGGAGTTGTTAGTGTGTGTGTGTGTGTGTGTGTGTGTGTGTGTGTGTGTGTGTGTGTGTGTGTGTGTGTGTGTGTGTGTGTGTGTGTGTACACGGCGTGTTGGTGTCACTGAGGCTGAGACGAGGTCGAACAGATGAAGGTTTGAGAGCGAAGGCAAACAGAAGGAGGGCAGGAGGCGAGAGTCATCCCCGCAGCTGTCCACACATTCACACCTTGCTGTGAGGATGGACACACACACACACACACACACACACACACACACACACACACACACACACACACACACACACACACACACACACACACACACACACACACACACACACACACACACACACACACACACACACACACACACACACACACACACAGTCCCTGGCTCTGGATTATGGCTTATTAAGGTGTTGCTAAACTCTCATTTGCATCAGCTAATTGAACATGTCGCCAGCTGTGTGTGTGTCGCTTTCCCACTCATGCGCATATGTGTACACACGCACACACACACACAAACAGTTTTAGACCATAGATGTCTGTATCAGTATCTGCAGGAATCATTATGTTAATTTCTTCCAAAAATAAACTTTAAGACCATGTCTCCATTTCAGCTTTAACTCCCTAAACAGTCGTAGCTTGTAATTAAATCTATAGAGCACAACCATACAACAGACCTCAGATCAGCTGGGAGGGAGCAAAGCAACAAAGAATCAATTAAACCAAAGGTAAACTTTATTAAAATGAACCTTTGGTCACAACCAGTGACTCTCTTTCCATCAATTCAGCATCATTTCTGTGACTGGCAACAGTGTCTTTAATGGAACAGGCTGCGTAGCTTTAGCTCCAAATTAGCTTTGTCTGTTCAAGTCAAGACTGAGGCATCAGCGACAGACCTAAGTCGGCTTTATTCTTTATCCAACCCCCCCACCCCCCAGCACTGGCTGCTGCTCCTCAGTAAGTCACACAACTTGTGCGTGTGATGCGATGTGAGAAAAGTGTGACAGTGATTGCGATTTGAGGCTGCAAAGGGCAATTATTCCCGATGAGCACACGATATGTGATGACAGCCAGAAGCACACACGCACGCAAATATCGCTCCCATAAGCTTGAGATAAAAGACTGAGTGGGAGAGTAAATATGCATCATTTTTACACCCAGACCCTAAAACTAAATATCTGTAGCGAACTTGGACTGTAATAACAGTTTCCATTGTCGGTCAATATGTCAAATGTTTGTTCTGTGAACTGCCTGGGAGTTTAAAAGAGAGACTGAGAGGTACAGATCGAAAGATAGATTGATTGACAGACTTGATTTCCGGTGAGGACAAAAGATGACCGCAACTACTCGCAACTATATTAATGTTCCGTCAGTTGACTAATCTGTTGAAGATGATATTTAGTAAAATTGTGATCTATCTCAGGGTTTTTTTTCATCATTTTTACCCCAGGACGCTGGGTCCGACAGAGGAGCGAGTGCACGCAGAGGGCAAGACGACACGCTCAACTGGTCATATCTGAAACCTGGAGCGGGAGCCGCAGCGCTGGGAGGCTGCTGCTCTGTCCTTCTGGAGAGAGAGAGAGAGAGAGAGAGAGAGAGAGAGAGAGAGAGAGAGAGAGAGAGAGAGAGAGAGAGAGAGAGAGGGAGAGAGAAAGAGAGAAAAAGAGAAAGAGAGAGAGAGACAGAGAGAGAGAGAGAGAGAGAGAGAGAGAGAGGGAAAGAGAGAGAGAGAGAGAGAGAGAGAGAGGGAGAGAAAGAGAGAAAAAGAGAAAGAGAGAAAGAGAGAGAGACAGAGAGAGAGAGAGAGAGAGAGACAGAGAGAGAGAGAGAGAGAGAGAGAGAGAGAAAGAAAGAATGAGAGAGAGAAAGAGAGAGACATAGAGAGAGAGAGAAAGAGAAAAAGAGAGAAAGAGAGAGAAAGAGAAAGAGAAAGAGAGAGAGAGCGAGAGAGAGAAAGAGAGAGAAAGAGAAAGAGAAAGAGAGAGAGAGAATGCTTAAGAGATTAAGCATGCTCGTAAAGTGATAAAACCCAGAGAAAAGAAGAATAGCAAAGTAGAAATAGAAGAGAAATCCTGTTTGATTTACGTGTTTAGTTAGCCATGATGGGGGAGATTGTCGTGAAATCTTATATCGAGGTTTTCTCAGCCATAATTTCAACCTCTAAATACCAGTTTGTGTGTTTGTTGGCACAGAGAGATGTTGCTGAAACCAAATAAGTGTTGCACATACGGTGTAATCCTAAGAGGTAATGCTATACGGTATCCAAACCTCGTCTGTAATTTGACCTCTTGATATAAGCCTCAATCTATCATGCCAATCTTACTCACCCACTCTATCTAATCAAAGCGACCTCAGTTTGTTTGGCTGCAGAGATGCCTTCGTATTACATCTCACATTTGAGCAAGAGCAGGTGTGACGTCCAAAAAGACTTATCAAAAAGAATGAAAAGACACTTTTACCTCAGATCTGTTCGAATCTATTCCATCTGTAATGATGTATAAATGTATAAAAGTTATGCGATCATGCCTGTGAGCTGAAGGCGAGTCAGCCAGTCAGAGTGAAGTCTACGTGTGGTTGCCAGATCAGCATTTCTGATGGAACCACAGTCCATAGCTTCAATGCTAACTCCAGTGAAGAAGGATAAACACTCAACTGTTCAATGGGTCAACTAAAGGTCAACGTTAACAGGCTAATTCAGCTATCTTTACAAGACTAGCGACTATTTGACTAATGATTATCCAGCAAGGAACATTAAGTAGCTTTATGTCCCATTAAGTCATGTAAAGTCACATTAAGTTTTGTTATGCGTAAAATGAGTTAAATCATGTACAGCCCACAAGACGTCGGAGAAATGGACCCTAATAATCCAGCGTCAAAAACAGGACTGTGAAAGAGCGCGTAAAATAACCCTTTGACAGAAATAACTCGGACAAGACAAGATATTCAAAGGTGAGGGAGTTCATTAAAGTAAAACATCTTCAAACTTCATTTTTTCAAGGGAAAGTTTGAAGCTCCATTTATCACAGCATTTCTAATGATGTAACTTGTGTCTTTCTGGACTAACATTATTCACCATTAGAAGTTTCATAAAAGCCTCTATAATTAGATTCCACCGATGGCCGCATGCGACTGTTTCCGACCGTTTATGGAGCTTGGCCCAGTACAGTCTGTTAGAGAAAGATCGACGGATGCAATCACTTCCAAAACATTCGGCTTGGGTCCAAACTTGTCGTCGGTGTTTACCGGAGAGAGAGACACAGACGGGGAGAGAATCCCTCTCCGAGGCGGATGAGAGTGAGAGAGGCTTCCTCGGTCTGACAGTGAGGAACGGAGAGATATTTATAGATAACAATGTTATAGCTGCTTCACCGGTTACATCGGATCAAACCGGGGAGAGAGGAGGAACCAGAGGAGGTGACGAGAAGGACGCAGAGGGGGAAGCAGCCCTGTAAATGTTGGAAAATCGGAGAGAAATAAGGATAAAAAGGTGAGACGGAGAAGCTGCGGGAATACAGATTCGACCGAGATCATGTCGCGTATGTGTCGCTCCAGACTGAAACCCAGATCCGTCGTTGTCATTAAGAAGCTGCAGTTCAGTCCCTAAAACACAGTTTAGACAAACAAACCTTTTTACTAGGTTTTTTTTTGGTGTAAAAGTTAAAAATGTATTAACCATGTTGTATAAACCCATTCACCTTGTCTTGTGTGTGTGTGTGTGTGTGTGTGTGTGTGTGTGTGTGTGTGTGTGTGTGTGTTTGTATGTGTGTGTTTGTGAGGGTGTGTGTATTTACCAAACACTGCTAGTGGAAACAGGGAAACCTCTGTCATGGTGAAAACATATACTCATGTGTTCATGTCCCAGCAGAGATACACTATCCACCTAAAACAGTATCATATTATGATGTAATGCACACACACACACACACATATACACACACGTAATATCTCAGTGGACTCTGCAGGGGCGTCAATGCAATACTTCAGCACAGAAATATTCACACATAGGCAAGTACACACACACACATGCTCGACTACTCCCACTAAATTCCAACAACACAATCTTGTGTTTTTCTTGTATTTTGCCTTCACCCTCATCGATTCATCGATTGCTCTGTGTACCTGGAAAACTCGCACTGGGAGATTAGCGCGCATGTAATCCAGAGAACATATGGTGGAGGAACCACCCACTCATTGGGACCAGCCACACCTTCCTAAAACACACACACACACACACACACACACACGCGCACAATCACACACGCTGATGTCATCTCTCAAGAAGCTGCGACTTGGCCTCGTTCATCCTTAGTATCAGCAGCCCTCCAGTTCTTTAAGCCTCACAGCCTGATTTTTAACATTTCTTTGACAATTTTCGACACATGAAAGGGGCTTGACATCTTAAACGACTGCACCACATCCATAAATCAGAGTACACTGGAGTCTGCTCTGATGTTTTTGTGTCAGACCTCACACAGATGATCTCGACATTCAGGGTTAGATCACAATTTACCGAGAGGAGAGGTGACACCCAGTAGTTGCTTCTCTGTTCAGTCAGAGAACAAAGCTTCAGGACTGAGGTCCTCAGCCTCTCGAACATGCTACTAGTCTTTCTAAGTTTGTACTGTAACCTAAAGTTATGTACAAGTGTCCCCGGTAGTATTCCAGGCCATTTTCAGTCTCACTAAAACATCCCCCTCAAGCAATTTTACACCTTCAATTTGTGCATTTCAGCAGGTTGTTTATTCCACTCTCTCTCCCCAGAAGTCTGATTTATAAGAGGTGCAGTCTGTGGTTATAAAGTCATGTATGAAATAATCCCCCACAAATGTAGAAATTGGAGCCGATTTAGACTCTGAAAGCACAAACCTTCTGGGTTAAAAAAAAGAAAATAAATAATCTTCCAAGATGACTCATATTTTACTTCTTAATTTTACTTTTTCCTCATTTTACGTGTGTTTTTCCATAATTGGACAATTACTCACCAGTTTCCCAGGATGTGCGGTACAACGACTAATAAAAATAACTATTTCAATCATCACTTAGTCGATTTAAGATATTTTTTCTTGGTTGAGAATAATTTTCAAGAAATTAAGTCAAGATCTCTGATCTCAGCTTCTAAAATGTGAATATTTTCTGGTTTGTTTCATCGTGAGGACAGGAATATGTCACTGAGATGAGGATTTTATTTTGTCCTTCATGAAACAGACCGAAACTGTTTACTTTTGAGACAGACAGAGATAGAGATAGAGACAGGGATAGACAGATAGAGACAAAGAGACAGAAATAGAGACAGAGATATATAGAGACAGAGATATATAGAGACCGAGAGATCGAACAGAGTTAGAGAGAGACAGACAGAAATAGAGACAGAGATAGAGACAGACAGAGACAGATAAAGATAAGACGGGGACAGAGATAGAGATAGAAATGGAGATAGAGATGACACAGATAGAGACAGAGACAGAGATAGACATAGAGACAGAGATGAGACAGAGATAGACAGAGAGAGATAGAAATAGAGACAGAGATGAGACAGAGATGAGCCAGAAAGAGACAGAGACAGATACAGATACAGATAGAGAGATAGAGATTAGATAGAGATAGAGATAAAGACAGAGAGAGAGAGACAGATGTAGAGATGGAGATGGAGACAGTGATAGAGACAGAGAAACAGATGGATAAGCTGGAGAACCTGCTTCCTCCCCACTTGTCTCAGGTTTGATCGAATATTTTATCATTATTAATGATAATTATTATTATTCTAGGACAATATCTCTCCGGTCCAGAGTCTATTGCCATTACCAGCCTAGAGATGCGCCAGCGCCCATTCGTTCCATGTTACACTGACATGAGGCTGCAGCCCGGCCCAGGCAAACATCAGAGCGGCCTCAGCTGCTCTCGGCCTGTCTCACAGAGCGAGCAGCCGCAGCAGCTCTGGAGCGTGTGCAGTTTTTGCTCTGTCAGACTGGGTCTAGACACAGCGTGAGCAGCAGCTCCTGGAGTCTTCCAGGCAGACAGACGATCCATTATTCAGCTGCTGGCAGGATCCAGAGAGCTCCGCCGCCAGGATCACAGTCTCTGCTGGAGCCGTGTCAGAGTGTCATTAAATACTCCCACACTCACCTTCGTCTCCTCGCTCTCCTCGCCTAATAAAAGCCACGTCTGTGTCTGTAGGCAACATCCTCCAGCAGAAACGCCATTTGCTATGAAAACACCTTAAACTGTTGGTATGTTAGTACTGGTTCTCCACTTATCTCAGGATTCATAGGAGGACCAAACAGCACCTTGTCATGTCTTGTCTTACTATTCTGCTCTCTCTTAACAGTAGTAGTGGTGATTTAACATCTCATCTTCACCCATTAATAACTGTTGTTTTTAACATTATCATCGTCACAATCAGGATTGTTATCATAATACAATATCACTATTATTATTACTAACCTATCTTAGATTATTAGCTTAGAAGCATTGATATCCTCCTCAAAACTAGGAGGCGATATGTGTCGTTTAAGCAGGTTAATATTGGACCTTTCTGGTTCCTCCCATCCATGTGTTGTAAATATTCATCTCCTTCAGTTAAGCCAATTTGAACTCTGTCTCAGTCTGTCTAGAAACGGACATAATTGGAAGTTGCCTTCTCATTAGCCTCATTAGGTATCTAGTTACAGATGGAAAAAGGCTGTAACTCAGTTTTTTTTAAGTGTCATGTAAATGTAGCGACTACTTCAAAGCAGCTGCTCCTCTTAATCATCTCTTTGTTTGCCAATCAAGGACTCGTGTCAGTAGTACCAACTAAATGCTTTATAAGATGCACTGAAGTTTTGCTGTTTTGCATCATCTGTTTATTAGATGCCCGCTCTTTCTAAGTTAAGAATGATTCATCTATCAAGAGCGCTTTCCTCCATGCTGAGGCGGAATGATTGATCGTCGCTGCCTTTACCTTGTTTGCTTTGCTCCAAGTGAAAAGGCACCAAAAAAAACAACGACCCAAACCCCAGGCTGAAAAAAAAAAAAAAAAAAACACCTCAGCTCAGACCAGCTTCCACTGGTCTCCCAGGTTGCATTGAGACATAAATCTGTCAACAGGTTCGCCTGGTTTCATTGCAAACCTTACAGAAATAAAATAAACGACTCAAGGAACAAGGAAGTGGATTGTCCTTGCCGTGTGATTATGTGCGTGTGTGTGTGTGTGTGTGTGTGTGTGTGTGTGTGTGTGTGTGTGTGTGTGTGTCTGGTTCCTCCCTGTAGGTAGCTCATACTGTAGGTCAGCAGGTCTAATTCACTCAGAGCCCAAACTGTTTCAGGGTTAAAAATAACTTCAATGACAGGTGACACAGGACCCAGAGCCTGGCCAAAGGGAAGCACACACAGACACACACACACACACACACACACACACACATAGTCCTCTTTCTCCTGAAGTGCCAGGCCTGGAGCCACAGGAGCCAAATGGGTCATTAAGTCCTACCCCCTCCCTCTCCCCCCCTCTCTCTCCCTCTCCTTCTCTCTCTCTCTGCCTCTCTCGCTCCCTTTCCTGCTGTCGAGGTGTCAACGCGACAACTGGGTGGCATCGTGCTTCACATGGGACCATAAAACACTGGTGTGGCCACTCCCCGGTTTCCATGGAAACCTCTGTACTGCCCGACCCGTCCTTAAACCATAATCCAACACGTGAGTTCATCTCACGTATTGCCACTAACCAGGAAGTCCTGGGGAAGACGACGTTTCAAGAAACACCGTGTGCGTGTGTGTGTGTGTGTGTGTGTGTGTGTGTGTATGTGTGTGTGTGTGTGTGTGTGTATCAAATTTCTAGCTGTAGTGGTTTAGAGAATGACACATTTTACTCTACTGCCTTATACTTTTTTCATTCATTCATTCATTCAAAGGTGTTGTCATCTGATGATCTTTTTTCAGACTGACTATGTAATTTTTATATCACTGGTTAGTTTATTTATATTATCTACACATTATACTCATTTTTGACTGAAAGCTGAGGTATAGGTATATCCTTGTTTAGCAACAAAGAGACCCAAATCAAAACGGCTTGTTCAGAGACGCGTTTTCTGACAACGGCAGTCCATTAAACATCGACTTGGAGGTCGAAACTTATTGTGTAAAGCTGTGAAATGCTGAGCTTTGCATGATATCTCCCCTTTAACTACCTCTGCTACACAGTCCAATTCAGATTCTCTTCCACTTTATCCTATTTTCTGTCACTACTTCTGACTGTGAAGACGGTGTGGACTGTACTGCTGTGTGTTGTGCCTTTTGGCTGCTGGACAGAATAATTCCCCTTCAGGGATAAATAAAGCGCTTATCAAACCTTATCTTATCGGATGATTTGAGGTTCTGTTATTGTGTCAGTTTCTGGACACCCGAGGCCCGTGTCTGCCACGTCCGGGGACGAGGACGTTCACGTGACGGCGTTCGACATCACCTGTGGTTAACCTCTGTAACTGACACTGACAGGCAGCCAAGCACAGATGCCACAGGATCATATGTTGTCATTTGTACAGGAGAGCGCACACACACACACACACACACACACACACACACACACACAAGCACGCACACACACACGCGCTGTGGACAGTGACCGGAGCAGTCGCTGCAGATGCACTCAGACTCAAATCTAATTCACTTGTTTGATTAGCTGTGATTGGTTTGACGCAGCTGTTTTCCACGTCACGGTAACACACAGATCCACTGTAACAAACTCAAAAGCTTCATCTAAACCAACAGTATTCCATACAGACTCCACACATACATAATCGTTCTTGTTTTCTATCTACTGGTTCTGTATCTCCAGCTCATGTAGGGACAGGTCTAGTCCATCACAGGACACACAACCACACAACCACACATCTAGGCCCCATTTAGAGTGTCCAATCCATCTAAACATGCATGATTTTAGGAGAACATATAAGCTCATGTGCCTCCTGTCATTACTGTCTGTTTATTTTATTACTTATTTATTGTTCTCTATCGGTTTCTTTGAATTTGACAGAGGATAAAGAAAAAGTACAAACATGAATCTGTGAAAACAGTGTATACTTCCTCCTCTTTTTTGTGTACTTCCTCCTCTTTGATAATATGTTCAACATTAGATGCTAATGTTTCACAGGGGCCGAGATGAAACCCTTTGATTCATCCACACTTCAAAGAAACGAGAAAATATTCAATATTCAAATTTTGTGGAAAATAATGAATGAAACCACAAATTATGTGTCCATTATCAATATCACATAAACTTGGTTTTAGATGAGGCAGTGTAGGGGGTAACACGGGTCCCACCCACTAGGTAACAAAATGAAGAGCCATTAAAAATCACCTAACCAAGTGGAAATAATCCCGTCTCCACTGTCAGATCCTTCCATCCAGGTGTGAAATTCAATAGTAGAACAGCATCACACACGAGGGGACGAAAATAAAATACAACCACACACGGTTCCAGCAACAATGTGTTTGATTCATATCACTCTTCTTCTTGTTTCAAGGATACAAACATCAAACACCCTTAATCAGCCTCAGATACTCTCACAGCTTTTCCTAATCCAGGAAACACTCAGATGACCGGGGGAATTTATTATAGCTGCAGACTTCAGCAGGAGGCAAAGGGCAACTTCAGGTTAAAACAATGAGGAAAATACAGAGAGATAATGAATGAGTTTATTAAGTCAATAACTGCGGTTGATGGGGTTAACGGACAGTAATGAGAAGGGAAGTAACCCGTAACACTCTCAAAACTGCCAGATTAGAGTCAGATTGAGACCGTCTGCGATCAATAGGAAGCGGCAGGGAAACATAGAAACTGATGCCAACAGGGGAAATAAAGCGCCACCAAATAAAAGTCCCTTTGGCACACGGATGTGACTGAACTCGGCAGGATCACGAGAAGCGCTACGATTTCTGCTGAGCCGCATGGAAACAAGTGGATTTGAGGCAGATTAGCGTGCACATGTCGAGAAACTAGAAGAAATCTCACTGCAGGTGACGCAAGTCTGCAAGTCTGAACTACTCAAAGACTTTCTGTGATGTTGAAATGGTGGTTTTAGGTTCAGATAAATCTAAACAAAGTTGAATCTTAGAAATGAGAGGAGAGCAGTGGATCTGCCCAGCACAGAGGCGTTGGGCATGGTATGTACTGTAGGGGGTTTCCTCCATCCTGGATTTCACACAGATTAGTGTGCACATGTTTTCAGAGGAGCGGGGAGAAAGTTTTCAGCACCGAATGATTCAGCAGGTGATGTGAGTCTGCAGGGAAACTCACTGAGGTCACACCGCAGTCACCGCCAAACAATGTGTACCCTTAAAGGACTATTACACTTGGAGTTTCTGATTTTCTGCTTCCTCTGCTCTCTCTCCTATAAAACATTACTATTACACTTGATGCGAGCTTACACTTCTGACTGTAACTCAAGACGATGTTAGATATTAGAAGGTTTGCAGTAGACCTGTCCAGCAGGGAGGCTTTGAACATGGCACAGACTTTCTGATGAATCATGTCAGAGGTTTCCTTCACAATGGATTTCAGGCAGATCAGTTTGCACGTTACAGAAAGTTTTTAGCAACCTCCGCTGAGGTCCCAACCCAGTCACTCGCAGGAATTTGGCTTTTTTTCTTTGCTCTCAATGAACAGCTTATACATCAACTCAAACATATATAAACATGCTGACTAGAAACTAGGGCAGCAAATTGGGGCGCAAATGTTATAGATAAACTAGAATAAAGTTTACGGCATCTAATGTGAATCCACTGAGGTCACAGCACAGTCACCACTAAACAATGCAGACACTTGCAGTGGTAGTGAAGGACTATCACACTAATTATTTATGATTTTAAGCTTCATTTACTCCCTCTTTCTCTTTTAAGGCAGCTTATGACATCTGAAAAGAGCATAATAATTCCATTTTAAATCAAAGAGCTTGCAATTTCAACACTGAATCAAAATAATGTTAGATATTAGATATTATTATAAAAGAAGGTTTAAGTGGGTCTATCGAGTATAAACATGGACTTTCTGATGAATCATGTCAGATTTCCTTCTCACTGGATTTCAGGTGGTAATCATCAGGATTTCTTTCATCCATCCACCCATTCATTCATTCATTCATTGACTGCTCGCCCTACCTGCTACACTGGGAGGAAACCGGTGTGATAATAACACAAGTCATAATAAAATAATTGATTATAACCAGCCACCTCCACTGTTATAATAATCTGGGGGTGTCCGGGCTGCTTGGGCCTGGTTTAGATCCCATCCTCCAGTACAGTAACCATCCATTCCCAGGCAGAGGAGCTCCAGACCCAGCATGCACCCTACACCATGCACCGTGCACCCTGCACCATGCCTGGCTGGGAATGGAGATGAAGGGCTGGAACCTGAGCAGGGGGTCATTAGAAACACTCACTCACCGCCTGTCTGCTGCCTCAGGTAAATCCCACAGAGCTGCAAGATGATTTCCGACACCGGGACACAGCGTCTCCTGTATTCCAGAGACCAGAGCTCCTCTTTCTGCTCCTCTCACTGCTCCTCTCACTGCTCCTCTCCCTGCCGCTGTCTGTCTATGTGTGTGTGTGTGTGTTTCAGCAGTAAACTTGCCGAGCCCAGGCCATTGTTAGCCAGGCTCAGAGAAGCGTGCTGCGCCGAGAGGTCCCGCCCCCTCTCGACGTCATTGCCGCTTCCTGATTGGTCAGAATCTGCGTCCATTTAAATCCTGGGGCGTGGCCCGGACCAGTCAGCAGGGGCCGCGAGGTGGTACGTTCAGATACACTGTGGAAAAATTAACGCTTTCGGTTTCTGGGTAACGGTGCTGCGTTCAGGTGTAATTCTCTCAGTTCACTTAAAAGCAGATTAGAGAGTCGGAATTTATAGAACAAGAGAAATTACATACTTTGTTAATAGAATCTCTATAACGTACCATTTTGCATTTAATGTGTTTTTTTAAAAAAGCAGCTGACATCAGAGAATTCACTAGGGAAGGATTTTAGCTGTGATTTAAGAAACTATTTTACACACACACACAAGTTGAACGCATACTCTTTATTTTTAATTTAAAAATATCAACATCATAATATTCAGTCAGTGTTAATGTTAAATTGCTCTCAACTCTGCAGTTTAGTGACATTCACCAGATCAAAGGTTGTATTTACTCATCACACACCCATGCGCACGCCAGTCAAACTAGACTGGAAGTCTTATCAGGAAGTGAAACTTAAACAGTCACTGTCTCCGAGAGCTAAAATGGCACAGACAACTCTTCAGCTGGACCAGGAAACCTTCTCCTGTTCGATCTGTCTGGAGCTGCTGAGGGATCCAGTGTCTCTTCCCTGTGGACACAGCTACTGCAAGGAGTGTATTAAAACCTACTGGGGTAAAGAAGATGAGAGGAAACTGGTCAGCTGCCCTCAGTGCAGGCAGAGCTTCACTCCAAGGCCTATCCTGGTGAGAAACACCATTATAGCAGCTGTGGTGGAGCAGCTGAAGAAGACTGAGCTCCAGGCTGCTCCTGCTGATCTCTGCTATGCTGGACCTGAAGATGTGGCCTGTGATGTCTGTACCGGGAGGAAACTAAAGGCCCTGAAGTCCTGCTTGAAATGCAAGGTGTCATACTGTGAGGAACACCTCCAGCCTCATTATCAAAGGGGTCAGTTCAAGAAACACCAGCTGGTGGAGCCCCACAAGAAGCTCCAGGAGAACATTTGTCCTCAACATGATGAGGTGATGAAGATATTCTGCCGCACTGATCAGAAGTGTATCTGCTACCTCTGCAGCATGGATGAACATAAAGCCCATGACATAGTGGCAGTAGCAACAGAAAGGAAGAAGAGGCAGAAGGAGCTGAAGCTGAGTCGTCAGAACATCCAGCAGAAGGTCCAGGACCGAAAGAAGCATGTGAAGCTGCTCCAGAAGGAGGTGCAGGATCTCAATCAGTCTGCTGATGAAACCTTGAGGAGCAACAAGAAGATCTTCAATGAGGTGAAGCGTCTCATGGAGCAGAGAGAGCGTGATGTGGAGCAGCAGATCAGATCCCAGCAGCAGACTGAAGTGAGTAGAGTCAGAGAGCTTGAGGAGCAGCTGGAGCAGGAGATCACTGAGTTGAAGAAGAGAGACACTGAGCTGGAGCAGCTCACACACACACAGGATCCCACACAGTTTCTCCTCAGCTACTCCTCACTGGCCCCACTCAGAGTGTCTGCAGACTCCTCCAGCATCTCCATCCGTCCTCTGAGACACTTTGAGGATGTGATGGCGGCTGTGTCAGAGCTCAGAGATGGACTCCAGGACCTTCTGAGAGAGAAGTGGACAAACATCTCACTGGCAGTGGCTGAAGTGAATGCTCTACTGTCACCACCACCACCTCCATCTCCACCACCACCACCACCATCACCAGCACCTCCACCACCACCAGAGCCCAGGACCAGAGAGGCTTTCTTTCAATATTCATGTGAACTCACTCTGGATCCAAACACAGCACATAGACAGCTGTTATTATCGGAGCAGAACAGAAGAGCAACTGCCATAAATAAACCTCAGTCTCATCCTGATCATCCAGACAGATTCACTGATGAGTGGCAGGTCCTGAGCAGAGAGAGTCTGACTGGACGTAGTTACTGGGAGGTGGAGTGGGGAGGGTTAGGAGTTCGTATAGCAGTCTCATACAAGAACATCAGTAGAAAAGATGTGTTTGGAGTTAATGACAAGTCTTGGGTTTTACAATGTGTTGACCACACATATTCCTTTCATCACAACAACATCAGAACCTCCGTCTCAGGTCCTTGGTCCTCCAGGATTGGAGTGTACCTGGACCACAGAGCAGGTGTTCTGTCCTTCTACAGCATCTCTGAAACCATGACCCTGCTCCACAGAGTCCGGACCTCCTTCACTCAGCCGCTCTATGCCGGACTTTTGTTAACCTGGCCGTTTGGAGCCACAGCTAAGTTCTGTGAAATCAATGTCATGCGGGGGTAAAAGGATTAAATCCTGACTTCTCATGTTTTACTGTTTCAAACTCTATTGTACTTCCTTTCTTCTTTCTCTACAAGGATTTATAAAACTGTGTCAGTCTCGTGACGAACTCAATGGATCAAGCATTTCTCTTTGTATAGTTGTTGATTTTTTACTCAGATTGTGTAGACGATAAAACCAAATTTGAATCTGAATAAAGGATCATGAACCGAACCGTTTCCTCTTGTTTTCAGTTCAGCTCTCAGTGAAGCTTCATGGAAGAAATATTAAGAATTATTTCTTTGCTTCATTTTCATTTATTTGAAGGAATACCTTGAATAAATGCTGGTTTTAATATTAATCTGTTTTAACAACTTATTTAGTCTGTAAATTACCCACAGCTCCCAGAACCAGCAAAACATTGGAGCCATACTCACCTGGATCAGGGTTTTAATCAGCCTCTGACTGTGGGCCACAAGTCATATCACAAGCCTTGTTTGCGTCAGTTTTCCACAAAATAAAAGCAAAATTTCTCAAATCACAATAAAATACAGCCCAACCTTCAAGATGTTGCCGTTAAAGGTGATTTGAGCCATAATTCTACATAATGTGTGTTCCAGCTCCATCCTATAAATCTGGCAAAATCTGGTCCTGGTACTCCACTTTGAGGAAGATGGAAAACCAAAACATTGTTTTTTTTATCTTTGAATCAAATGTAGAAACGGGTGAGTCTCCTCCACTGTCCACCTGGTCTGAAGGGAACTGGTCACGTGACCCCGACATCAGGTCATGTGACCTGCAAACGTGAACAAAGTGTTTCCACTTTGTGATCAACTTCTAGAATGGACATGTCGGGGAAACCAGCTCATGACAAAGAAACAATGTTTTAAGAGCAATGACAGATTTTCTTTTCCAAATTAAATGTCCAGATATGTCCCTGTTATGGGACTAATAATCCAGTATGTTATGTTGCGTTATGTTATGTTATCTGAACAGTGCAGATACACTCAGACTAATTGTACTTCGCTGTACAGCTTCTACTGAGGCCAACTTTAATGTTATGGTACAGACATAGAATGTCAGATCTGAACACTAACCAAATAGTCTAGTCTTCAGAATTGAATCACTGAAGTGATTTACAGTGTTAAACAATCACCGATTTGTTTCCTCTCAAATCACGACTTAATAAATCAGAGCAATAGTTTAATTTTCATTGCGATGTAGTGCCCTAGTGCATGAGATAAAGAATAATTAGACACTGACATCTAGTGGTAGTAGGAATGAACTGTTGTTATCTGACAGGATGGAAATACAATTCAGAAGAACCCCCTGATTATCAGTGCCCAAGAGCACAGAGCTCAAAAGACTTAAGCTGAAAAGACAAGGAAAGCAGAGCAGTAAATCAGTCCATTTAGCAAATATCAGTCAACATTTCTATTTAAACAGCGTCAGGGGAAACGGTCTCCGGGAGGATAAAACATCCCAATTAACACACACTGGGAGCAGAGCAGGTGAAGCGTGAAGATGAGGCCTCGCAGTGATGGCAACAGCACTAACAAAACCAGGGTTTTGGCTGCAGGCGGAGCAGAAAACCAGAGAGAAGGATGAGGTGAGAGGAGCAGGCCTGGATCTACCGAGGGGCCCAGGAGCATGCTAAACATTTCACACTGGGGAAACACAAATATGACACAACCAGCCCAAACCACTGGAACAAAATAACATCTTGCATATACAATGTAATATATATATATACATATATATATACATATATCACCTTATGATAACTTAGAGTCTCTGTACAAATTGAATTAAGTACCACGATTAATTGGTTTATTTGTCAAATGTTGATGCTTGAAGGGCTGCACATAAAGGTCACCGAGGATGGTCCTTACAGTGTAAACAATGGGCCTTTTATTATTGTTGTTGTTTTGTGGTGTTGTTGTTGTTGTTCATCATCATCATCATTTCATCATTATTATTAAATGTATTTATTAAACCAGTTGCCTTCAGTGTGGCTATATAAGTTTGATGCCTGGTTTTAAAATTGTTAGATTCTGAACTTTAAGGGACAAAAGTAAATGCCATAAAAATAGTATACGTTAATATTCATACAGACACAGTATTAAAAATCTGGGAACTGTTGCTAGTCAGAGCAACAGAGCTTTACAATGACTGAACATCTCATTGTGGTCAAAACTTTTACTTCTATTGTGATTGTCTATCCAGCCTGCCACTCACATAATGACTTTATTCATTCAAGTCATGAATGATCACGTCACTTCACGTCTGTGATTTTCTAATGAACTACATGGTAACGAGTTGGCAAAAGTACATTCTGTACTTAAGTAGAAGTTCAGACAGAACAAAACAAATACTCTGGTCAAAGTAGTACTGATTCAATTCCTTTGCTCAAGAAAATGTACACGCTCTGGAATGTATTTAAGTTAAAAAAAATAAAAAGTCAAAAAGTTGGCTACAAATGACTTTTTAGCATCAGTGATACACAGTACCAAGTTTGATAACTTAGCACAAGAGAAAAAAATCTCTGCACACAAAATATGATTTATTCCTTATTTTATTAACAACTTGCAAAGTGCCACTAGCAGGAAAACTTGAAGGAATAAAAAAACAGTAAATTGAAACATTACAAATTAAAACATTGTGTTGTGTTGAAAATGTACAGAAAACGTAGCGAATAAAAAGTAAAATGTGGACAGAAAAATCAGTAGAATAGGAGTAACAGAATATGCCTTTATTTGTCCTGCAATGAGGAAATTTCAAGAATATACGTCAAGTACCCAGGTAAAGTACAGATGCCTGAGAAATGTGTTTTAACATTTGTACTGTTTAATCATTTCACCAGTTTTCTAACTGCACGTCAAAATCTGGAATGAATGAGGTTGAGCTGGTGTACTTATTGGGAACAGACTTTCTCAAAAGGTTATTCAACATAGAGGGAAATGTGCTTTTTTCATTTTAGGTAGGCTTTAAATCAGTTTGTCGAACAGCCAAACCGCTGTTTACCTGGGTGGAGGAGGGTCTATGCAAATGCTTTAGGTGGGAGGTGGGGACTGAGGTTGCTGAGTAGTTACTGATTAGTGTCACACTATGTGTTACATCACAGTCTGGTGGAGTCACAGGGCCTGCTGGACGTGTCCGTCCGGACCCGGACTACCGGTCTCAACAAAGCTGTTGTTAAAATGTGTTTTTTTAGTCTAGGTTTTCCTGGAGAGTAACTTGTTTTGCTGTATAGCGGGAGGAAAGGAGGTGGAAAGGGGGAGGCAGGAGGAGGAGGAGGAGGCATGAGAGGAGGAGAAAGAACACAACTGGGAGCTCAGTCACTTCCGCACCATGTGAGCGACCGAGACTGCAGCACATCCACACCCGCATCCTGAGCTGTGACACAGCCCGGACACCCCCACACTCTATTGCTCTCTCTCTCCTTCTCTCTGCCTCTCCCTCTCTCTCACACACACACACACACACACACACACACCGTCATGTCTGCGGACGTGGCGGTCTCCCTGGCGGTGCTCGCCGGGCTGGTGGCCCTGAGCTGCGCCGTGCGTGGGATGCTGCAGCGGGTCCTGGCGGACTCCCGGCTGTCGGTGTACGCCATGGAGCTCGTGTCCACCTTCCAGCTGTGCTGCTGCACGCACGAGCTGAAGCTGCTGGCGGAGGTGGGCGGGGCCTCGCCCCGGCTGTCACTCAGCCTGACCTACCTGGCCTCCGTCCTCCACGGACTCACCTTCTGCGGGGCCCTGGGCAACCCGTCCGGGGCGCTCGAGCACGTCTACCGCGCGCGGCTGTCGCGGCGGGACGCCTGCGGGCGCATCGCGTGCCAGTTCGCGGCGGCCGCGGCCGCTCGCGCCGCAGTGCCTTTGATGTGGGGGGTCGGGCTGTCTGGACTGCACGTGCGGCATCAGTTGCTCGGTTTCCGGTGCGCGAGCCCCATCCGCGCGCCGCTGCTCGCAGCCGCCGCAGTGGAGCTCGGGTGTGCCTTCGCGGTTCAGACGGCCATCACGCACACGCGCACCTGGACGGAGAAGTACCGCGTGCACGCGGTAGCCGGCGTGATCGCAGCGGTGGTTTACGCAGGTAAGAGAACACTGAGAGTGTGTAAATAGACTCTGGACTCTAGACTCATAGAGTTCATAGAGTGTGACTGTGGAAACAGTGACTCCAGTATCGATTAGATCAGAGGTCACAGGTTTCTCTGATCACGTGTTTGTATACATTACACCTGATTTTACTCTCAGGATCTCCACATCTGTGATGACTGTAACACTCACACAACTGAGGACAGGATTGTGAAAAGGGCTTTAAAAAGGCTCTGTGGCATTTCTCCAGCTACTACTTAGTTCAGGGGAAAGTTGTGACTATAAAGTGATGTGATCAGTCATGTGAGTGGCAGTCAAGACCGCCAGCCAGAGTACAGTCTACACATGGTTGCCAGATCAGCATGAAAGGAAATATTCCCATGGCTAAAAAAGGAAAAACAGATTCAAACTGGACCATGAGATAGACTGCAATATAGTTCCATATCTTTGATGTTATCATACTTCATTCAGTCAATTTCCTCTTATAATAGAATAAAGGAAATTGAACCACTTTGTAAGTGTCGTAATTTCAAATCTTTCTTTCTTGGATCTTTCTTTGTTGCTTCAGTCAGTGTCATGTCTGACTCCTCAGTATTTGTTCTAATCTCAGTAGATAATGAAGATCAAACAAAACAGGGCAGAGTGAATACCGCAGTGTTCATCTCACACACACATAGACAGATGACTGTACAGCTGCTGCATCAGTGTGACTATGTGAAAACTTTCACCTGCCAGCTAACGGAGTCACATTGTTTAGCATTATTGCCTCTGGCTGGCTTTGTTTTTATGTGTTGTTGCCTCATATGCATTGCTGCTGGTTAGTTCAGGATTGTATGTGTGTGTTTCCATGTGCAGGTGGAGGTGTGACCGGAGCCGTGTTTAACCCTGCGCTGGCGTTCTCCACTCAGTTCCCCTGCAGCGGACACTCCTTCCTGGAGTACTGTGTCGTCTACTGGCTGGGCCCCCTGCTGGGTGAGAGCCAGCTGCTTTACAGCCAAAGGAAGGAACGTAGAGCAATGTAGAGTCAGTTAAAGTTACTTTACTTTGAGTGACCAAAAGTCACATCAAGTGACAGTGTCACTATATAGTTGTATTCCCATGTTTCATGCAGACATTGATGTTTTAGAGGTTATTGTGGAGTCATGGAAATGTCAAGGTCCTGGAAAAGTGTAAAATATAATATATATTTACATTGGTAGTATATAATCTGTATCTCACCTGTTTGCATTACTAAAACCTCTTTATGAGGAGTTTGTTAGATGACTGTAGCTAACCACGTCCTCGCTGTTCCAGGTATGATGAGCTCGGTGCTGCTGTTTGATAAACTGGACCCTCTGCTGGCGAGGAAATCCAGACACCTCCGCTTCCCCAAGGAGCCCAAGAAGGAGGCGTGAAGGAGACGAGGAGAGGACCTGAGGAAGATGTGGAGGAGGGCGCGAGAGCGTCCTGGAGACGCTGCTGGTCTCTGCAGTCAGGATCAGACGTGGCTCCACAGACTCGGTTACAGCTCAGAAACAGGGCAGTAGTTAGGTAGTTTCTTTTCCAGCGTGTTTCGTCATCCTCACCGCAACTGTACAGCACAAACAAAACAATCACTGGGACACCAGAGCACAAGTTTACAATACGGGAGAGCATCTGCAATAACACACACTGAGGGGAGCGTCGTCTCGGTGGGAGACAATATGCGTGATATTTCAAGGTTTATTAATCAGTGCAATGACTTTCATTTTAATTATGTGTCTGTAGCATCTTAACACAGCAGGGTTATGAACAAATGTGACACAAAAGGCTTCACACACACACATAGGAACAACACTGATTTCTAAAGCACAGCAACAGATGTAGCTAACAGACATTATAGAATAGAATAGAATAGAGTATGCCTTTACCTGTCCCGCAACAGGGAAGGTTTTGACCTCTTATTTTTTTATAGCACATGATGGGCTTGGGTGTGGATGTTGTGCAGACCCAGCATTAATTGTACACACACAAGCCTTCGGAAAATCAGATGATCGGGTCAGCTGTGAAATTGTAATCAGACCAGCTGATCAATATTAATTGTGTAGACACATTTCTCTTTTTTTGTTCTTTTTTAGGCCGTTGGTCATTTCTGCTAAGTTTCCTTTTCAGTGTTTTGGGGTTTTTTTGCCGTTAGACCATGGGAGGAGAACTGACAAAAGCTGACACAACTGAAATGTGAAAGTAAAATAAATGTGACTAATATAAAACCGACAGACGGTGAGCAATGTTTTCAGGACATTCCAGGATGGTAAAGAGAGTAAAAACGAAACTGTGGTTCCAGTCAGAGGCACTCACTTTAAGGGTGAAAGGAAAAGGGTTTTAAAACTATTTGAGTTGAGTACATGGAAGAAGTTTATTCCAGGGAATCTGCAATAATCCTGAAGTTAACGTTTAAGAGTTTCCGAAAAAAAACACATCTTTAACTCTACAGTTAAATGTAGTTTGTAATTAAATCTATAGAGCGCAGCCATTCAATAGCCCTCAGATCAGCTGGGAAGGAACCAAGAATCAATTAAACCAAAAGTAAACTTTATTAAAATAAACATTTAGTCAAAACCAGTGACCAGTACCATAAATAACCCAGACTGTTTACAGTCAGACCATGTGGAAAGAGTTCGCATAGAAACATTTAGTAAGTCATTAAATCACAATTACTTTTTGAGGACCTTAATTTTCCCTAAACTATGTGGGAGCCCTGTAGATAAGATGTGTCCTGGAGAATATGGTGACTTGGTTATTGATTCTTCAGTTATGGAAAACATGGAAAAAAGGAGAAAAGTAAAATTTATCGGAAAAGGCTGTAAAATGATTTCTCCTCTCTGCTTCTCTTGACACTGTTGGTAAACAGACGATAGTTCATGGGGTTTGAGCTGCAGAGGTGGGTTCATTAGACTTCTGGGGTTAATGGGGAAAAACAAACGTGAAACGAGTCTGACGAAATGTACATCTGTAGAAAATGACACATCTCTAAAGTATGAGGTGGAGTAGGAGGGTGTATGGCATGGCAGTTTGTTAGAAACTGAAAATCTCCTGGAGAATGGACAGGGTGGCCGATAGAGAGACTGCAAGGAGTCTGAAACACGTGCTTTCATTCAGCCTCAGTTTTCATATGACTGCACCAAACCCAGCTGCACTGGAGTGTTATTTCCAAACATAAACATCGTGTTCCTGGGCGGACCAGGGCACTTTTCCTGGAGGACATTCAGAAACCTACCTTTACGTACCACACGTGTGTGCGTGTGCGTGTGTGATCTCAGAATGACGAGAAAAAAAAGCCTGAAACGTGCGTACAAAAACTATGCTTTTTATTGACAATCTCAAACAAGACGACGAACGCTCCTCGGCGGGAAAGTCTGATATTAAATTGGTCGTTAAGGTACAAAACGGAGACACTAAACCGAGCGTTTTCTTTTTACAGTCGGCGACGGGATATGGGTGAAGCGACCTCAGAGAGTCTATACAGCAGCCGCCGCTCGGTTCACCTGTCCAGGTTAAATCGGAGCCGGAACCAACGGGACGAGCAGCAAGGTTACAACACAAAGTATCAGAGATACAGAGAGAGAAAGAAAGAGAGAGTGGGAGGGGGGCGTGGGGGGGCTACAGACTGCAGGGACGACTCCAAACACGTGAGATCGGGTTTGTTTTCAGGGTGGGAGCGGGAGGAGAGGAGGAGTAAGAGCTGAGAGCCTGGGCGAGGCCGGTTCCCCTTCTCCGGTCCCACAAGTGCTATGACCGCGGCCGCGGAGACTCCATCTGCAGGGAGACGGGAGAGACGAGGGTCAAGCAGTCATCTGAGCCGCTCCTGATCATCCGAGGACATCATCTCATAGACGTTTAGATCAGGTTGACGTGGCGTCGGGCTGTTACCAGTGCTCCACGTCGGCATCCTCGAACTGTCCGGCCTCCGCCGCCCCGGCGTCCACCTCCATCCGGTCTGCAGCAGGAAGAGCAACGATTACACCGATCGTAACAATCACTGAGTCCGCTTCCAGAAACGTCTTCATTCTGACTGTTTCCTGCTTCCTCGAGTCCTCTCTGATGGTGAAAGCGATGGTAAACGGAGCCGAGGAGCTCGTGGTTTTCTCACTCCAGACCCCCTTTAAATGAACGTCTACATGGGCTACTGTACGAGCAGAGGAGTGTGCGAGCGTCACACGCACCTTCAAACTCGGCGCTGGTCTCCTCGGTGCGGACCCCGGCCATGTGGAACTGCTGGGCCACAGACTGAGCCAGCATCCCCTCCAGCCGCTCCAGCGTGGCCTGGCCCTCCTGGGTCAGCGCTGACAGGCCCTCGTCACAGGTGTAGAAGGTGGGGACGTCCGCGTGGCCGTGCTCTGACACACACACACACACACACACACACACACACACACACACACACACACACACACACACACACACACACACACACACACACACACACACACACACACACACACACACACACACACAGTCAATGGACTGAGAGGGTCATCTTTTCCAAACACATGTGATTTCATAACCTGGATTCATACACATTCCCGGGAGTTGGCAGTAAATTTCTGCATGCCTTCTAAAAGATAAATGTCTGCGAGAAATACAGGAAGTAAACTGTGAGAAGAATTACCACAGTGGAAATGTCAAAAAAGAGGCCTGATGACCCTGGTTTTATACTAAATTAACATGACATTGAAACATCGATGTGCTAGCAATATATTTACATAAGGTAAGGTATACGTCATTTTATTCTGGAACAAATTCACTTAAATAACGTTAATGTTTTAACAATGAAACTTCCCCATTGTGGGACAATCAAAAGGTCTCATTCTATTCCATAAGAAATAAATGAACTCTGTTCAGCACATGACATGTGACCTGAAGCATGACTTTTTCTAAACTTTTAGGGTGTATTCATTTTTCCATTCCATTTGAGGACACACGCAACAACAGTTTATGTCAAAAATGTGACGGCATAAATTCAGGAAATATCCCACTAGACGCCATCTTCAGACGCGGACCTTCTTTGGTTCTCTAGATAACGTGTACGCTCAGTTCCAGAGACAGAAATGACCGACTGGGGAGTGTGTGTCCCATGATTTCTGACACGAAGGCGTTAAGGTCTCAGGAATGCGATGTTTGACTTCACTGGGCACTTCACCACGGCAGCTGAGCTAGAGTCTGGAAACTGTGTTCTGACATGAACCGCATGATCTGATCATGTATGTCGCGTTTTTGCTCAATATGGCAACTCACCTGCCTCTGCAACCAGGGAGTCCAGATGAGCCGGGAGAGACAAACCGAGGGAGGAAAGAAAACACAAGTCAGCATTTAACATGCAGTCTGGAGCGGGTTCTCATGGAGGGGATCTACTTTTTAAGACTTCTTAAAAACCTTCCGGAAAAACATGGAGAAGATCACAACAAGTGGCTCTGACTTATTCACCATACACACGCCAGACTTTCTACAAAACTTTCAAACTCTTTTTGGAAGTTAAAGTGTGTGTGTGTGTGTGTGTGTGTGTGTGTGTGTGTCTCCTCACCAGCCTCCTCCACATCATACTCTTCCCCCTCGAACTCGTTGTCGGAGTTGTCTTCATCCTCGGGGTCGGGGTGCAGCGCCTGGCACTCGCACATGGCTGAGAACATGGGCTCCACTGAAGAGAAAACACACACACACACACACACACACACACACACACACACACACACACACACACACACACACACACACACACACACACACACACACACACACACACACACACACACACACACACACACACACACACACACACACACACACACTGTAAAAGTGTTCAGGCATATCCCACTTTGTTCTCATTTCATCGTTATTGTTTGTTATCCTCCTCATCCGCGGGTCATAAAACCGCCGCGCTTTGATCTTAATCTGGATTTCGAGCTCTAATGGAGGAATGACGCCGGTCGCTCTCACTCACGTGCTGCTTTGTCGCTGGGGACAAATCGGATCTCCGTGATCACGCCCTCCTCCTCGTCGTCTTCGGCCCCGCTGTTGCTGCTGTTCTCCTCCTCCTCCTCGTCCTCTGCTTTGGCCGCCATCTCCGCCTCGTTCTCATCTGGGGGGGCGAAAGAGCCAGAACGCGCGGTTAAAGGCGGTCAGGCGCTTCGTCGACGCTCCTGCCGAGGAGCTCTGCGAGCCATCCAAGAGGGAGTAAAAAGTGAATAGAGATACGTTTCTTTTAAAAATGGACGTTTCCGACCGCACAACGAGGTAGAGCAGGAATTTCAAAACACAAACTGGCAAAATGTGTTCATTCAGGGAAATGAGAGCGGAACCCACCACACTGTACACCGTGTGTACAATGGCACCATCTACAGGAGACCCTCAACAACTTTGTGGAGGCAGAAAAACAAGCTGAACTCTCTCGACCACAGAGGAGTGAGTGAATCATCCATGTCTGTTGATCGGAGTTTGGCAGCAATGACAGAACCAGGGATTCATTTCAATACAGGGAAAACTACTCGTGTTAATGCATTCAACGGTTTTATAAACACACAGACAAAATACGCAGCCAAAGACGTTGTCTCTACGGTCAGAAACACAGCCCACCCAAAAAAGAGATTTGACGAACATCTGTATTCTTTACATACAACAGGGAGTGTACAAGAATCCTGAAGTTGATTCCAAATCCTTTCTAGGACTTCTTAAAGATCTTTGAACAAAACTTTAAGAGCTCGTCTCCATTTCCAGCTGTAACCAGCAACACATCTTTAACTCATTAAACAGATATAGGTTGTAGATAAATCCACAGCGCAACACTATACAACAGACCTCAGGTCAGCTTGGAAGCTCCAAAGAATCAATTAACCCAAAGGTAAAGTTTATTACAATAAACCTTTGGACACAGCCAGTGACTGACTCTCAGTGATTCACCATAAATGCTCAATACATAAATACTGTCCTTTCAGTATGACCCTCTCACCTCCCAGCTTGCCGTTGACCATGACATACAGGTGCTCCTGTGGGTACGCGCTGATGTCTCTGGAGATGGCGTGGAGGCCGATGGTTGGATACTCCAGAGCGAAGCCCAATCCTGAGCCGTCGAACCAGGACAGACGCCTGAGGACAGGAAAACGCACAGGAACAGTTTTCTAAGATATCTCAGGGTTCTAAGGTATCTTCTCTAAGGTATCTAAGGCTCCTAAGGTATTAGTTCAGGCATCTGGACAAGATGCCACGTGGAGCCTGTGTGTTCATTGCAACTCTACTTTCTACTATCATCTGAAACGAGCATGCTTCATATAATGTTTCAGTTGAGGCGAGGCTCCTTCAACCAAAAATTTCCATTGTAACTTTATAGATTGAAACTTGTTTAAGATTTAACATCAAAGCAACTGTTTGTTCCAAATGAGTAAAGATGACAAAAGCCATCTCTGGTCTGATGACACTGGAAGCACAGATTCCGCATACAGTAGATGACTTCACACAATCGTGATAACTACAGATCTATGCGTTTTGATTGCATTTGCATCCCTCATGGATATATGGTGCATTCTCCGTTTTGTTTTTCTTTATTTTTTTCAATTTCAGGAGTGACATCTCTCCGATGAGTCAATAAAGTATTCATCATTTAGTTTACAGCCTCTAATCACAGGACGGCGTGTGTATGGCTGCACAAAACCTCATCAATCCCATCCAATTCAGACATAATCACATACACTTAAACTTCCGGTGTACTTCCGCAAAATAAAAACAACAATCCGAAAACTTGCGGACGCGTACAGAAACTTGGGAGAGGCGGCGCTTCAACTACAAATAATGCAACGATTGATTTTGAAAGTTCAATCGATCAATCAATCGATCACTGGTGATTAACCCGAACCATCTCCCAGCGTTTATTTTGAAAGGGCCTCCTCCGGCAGTGCTTCGCACGAGGAGGTGGCAGGGCTCGCGTGCAGCCGTCATTAAACTTGTAATCCTGAACATCTGTCCCAGTTTCACACTGAACCACGATGCTGACCGATAGAAACGCCAAACCCGGAGCAGAGACTCGGTTTTACGTTAAACTAGTGGAGCGTTTGTCTTCATCACTTACGTCTCGGCGACGTAGAGCGTCCCGCAGCCCAGCTTGTGGCCGTCCAGCACCGCAGTGGTCTCGGCTTGTTCATGCTTCACTCCCTCGGTGGGAGGACGGAGGTTCTTCAGCAGAACCATGGTCCGGTTAGGAGGAGGAGGAGGGTGAGGAGGAGGCCCCTGGAACCTGCTGTCTGACCTATTTGCAGCGCCTCAAATCTCGCTAATTTAACTTCCAAACAAGCGACAGATGGAGGCGGATAAACTTCTTGTTTCTTCTCTGCTCGGTACAAATCGGCCGCGTCGTTCAAGGAGTGGGCAGGGGAGAGTGAGAAGATCCTCGGAGGGCTGCTGGAGAGGATGGAGAAGACGGAGCAGAGGCCAGACAGAGTTGAAGTCTCTGGTTTGTTCTGCTCCCCCGTGTCAGAGGAGAAATGTCGCGGCAAGATGAGTCCCTGCTTCACTGCAGTAAATACACACAGCCGCAGTAGCGGGGGAGCGCCACAGCGCCGCCCTGGCGGACAGGCGGAGGCACAGCGGCACTGCAACAACAACACTGGCAGACGGAGCCGATGTCGTTTGTTGATTGGCTTGCACAGTGTATAATTAATGTTGCCGTTAAGTCAAATATTTTTTATGCTACTTGTTTTTTTACGTAACTACCTCTACTACACAGTCCACTTGACTGCTATGTTTTAGATTTCTCCATTGTGGGATGGAGAAAGAAAATTCTATCCCGTTTTATTTTTTTCATCTATCCATAGATCTCCTCTTTGGTCTTCTCTGAGGCTCCCTGTCTGGCAGTTCCAACCTCAATTTATACTTTGTCTTCAGTACAAGAATATATATATTTTTTACTGTTTTACAGCGTTTCATTTCTTTGCTTCATTCTATTTCTACTACTCTGGGGACGCTGTACAGTAAGTCGTGTGGCTAGGGTGCCTGCACAAATGGCAAATAAACTTTCTTTCATTGTGTTTTGTAGAAAAACATAAGGGGTTTAAACCTTGTAGGTGTTGGGGAAGGATGAGAGAACTGTTGGAGTTTGCTCCTCCCGAGATAGTTATGGTGAGCTGAAATTCACAATACTTGCATTAAAATTTCATTTATAAACCGCCCTCACGGCAGAGAAACCTCTCATATCTTTACTCTTCTGTAAATGAAAACAAAGACAAAGAGCTCAGTGACACAGTGAGGTTTTGAGGAGATGCCTGGGATGTCGGTTTTAATAACTTAGAAAACATTTATGTTACAGCGATACTACAGGAACAGTACAACAGAGAAATGGAAGGAGCTGCACTCACATCCTGTGGTGCCTCTGTGGTTCCAGATTAGTTGGACTGAACAGTTTAAAACCAGCACAATCTGCCACAGTGGAAAACAGAAGCACTGACTGGGCCGTGGCATACAGAGAACAAAACACATCGACCTCCCTGTTCCTGCTAAACTGGTTAGTTTTACCGTGAGAGGAGAGGCTTGATACAGGGGGGGAAAAGGCTGAAATATATTTGAACTCAATAAAAATCCATTAATACCAATGATAAAACCAACAATAAAATCGTATTTGATGCTTTTACCTACACAAGCCAAACAAAAAAAGGTGAATTTTTGCAACAATTTTTGCAACCCCGCCCCCCAAAAAAACACCTGGTTCAGGCTGCTTTTTTCTCCAAACCTAAACATGAACAACTGACATGATTTGAGGTCCGTGTGCATACTGACCCTCAGACAACAAAAACTGCAGACCTTCCGCTAGGAAATGAGATTATTGGCTACACAAACTGTCTAAGGAGTTATAAAATGGAATGAGAGTAGAAAAAATAAACTTCCTTGTTATCAGAGTTTGTCCTTGCGAGCGTCTTTACTTTGCCGTTTCACAACTTTTTTTTTTTTTTTTTTTTTTTTAAACATCAAGTTTCGACTCAATTCACTGGCAAGTAACAGAAGCTTGTTCCTCCGGAGAGAAATGTGAAAAAAGAAAAAAAAAAAGAAAAGAAAAAATACACTTGAACCTGATCAGTTGAGGAGACGTTGAACATGTTGCTTGCAACTGCTAAAAGTCACATTTTGGTCTTGAATGAGCGTCAAAATAAAAAATATATATCCTTCACTTGAACTCTCCATTGCATCCTTTCAAAATAAAAGCCACTTGCTTTCCACAGATCTAGGAACAGAAACAAAGGCGAGCTCCTCTTCTGAGATGGTACCAGGGTCTGCACTAAAACTATACTGATCACAACTAAAACGCTCGTTTTGGCTGCTCCTTCCACTCTGATTTGGACACGAGATGATGCGTTTATCACTCACCACGGGTTCCAAGTCCCAAACCAAATCTCTTTAGGATTTCATTTGCAATAACCCTCTGTGCAACCTCTCCAACTTGGCTCGTCATTCTGCTCCAAACGCACATTTTGCTCTCAACGCATCAGCTTGGTTTTGGTTTTGCTTCCACCGGTTCCTCTGAGTCTACCTACAGTGGCCACCTACTCTAGTATTAGATCAGCTGTTAATTGCACGTTAAACTGCTAGTAGCAAGGTTAAGGGATTTCACACTTCCTGAAGAAAAGGAGTGGGATTTGAATTTGGCGAACGGGCGGTAATAAGGCAGAGGGACAGCTCGCCTCTCTCCGAGCTCTGAGAGCGCGTCCTGTTATCAGAGTCAGCTAAAGCCTGGACAGTGACTTCGACCGCAGGACGTTTATAAGGGTTTCCTCCGTTCTGCCCAGTTCACCTGCCGCCACTTTGGCCGGTGTCACCGGTTTCAACTGTTTTCTGAGCGTTGGGAGCCGCAGGGGTGGTTCTGTCAGAGGAAACACAGATAGCAGATGTCTGAGGGGAGACCAGCGTGGCGCGCCAACCAGGAACCTATTCGGTAAAATAAAGCTTCTGCTCCTCCTTGAAAAAGCCAGGAAATGTAAAAAAAAAAACAACCTTTGAATACGTTCAGCTCGTTTTGGGATGGGGTGGGGGGTGGGGGTTGGGGGGGCAGGAAGCGAGCCCACTGTAAGTGGCTCCACGCTGGCCTCACAGTTTCACACAAATCAACAGCTGCAGAATCTGGAACAGAACAAACAAACCGTGATGAAACTCGCAGTCGAAACCTCGTTGATCCACACATCGCGCACAGCAGCATCTCTCCTCCTCGCCTTCATATAGAAAATATAACACTATATTTTACAAGAGGACTAAAGAGAACAGAACATCTATTATCTTACAGCGCACAGGCAGACTATGTACAGCAGACACGATCCCGCCGGGCCCGGGGGAGGAGAGCGGGCGGCGTCGGGCCGACGGCCCCCGCTCCAGCTTCTAGATCGTTTGGGTTCTACTCCTTTTCCATCCGGCCATCATCTCGGTAAAGGCAGGGGAAAAACGCACACCATTCACTCTCACACTTCAAAAATTTGGTCTCCAATCCGGCTAAACGCGCATGTCTCTATGGGGAGATAAGGGGCAAACTCTGCTGACACAAAGGCCCCGGACTGGGATTCCAACCGCTGACCGCCGGGGCACCGTGCTGCCTCCATTTTGATATAACTGAGGTATCGAAAATCCTAAGGCATCATCACCAAATGTGTTTATTTCGTCCAGCCTGGTTTTAAAAGTGCCTGAAAAAATTGGCAGTTTACAAATCGCAACATCCCCCTGGCCATCCATCCATCCATCCATGTATCTACACCATGCGTCGCATTTCATTCATGATTCTTTTTGAAAACCACTCTCATTCAGATTTCATTACTGCTCTTTTTTTCTGTCTGGCCTCCGCTCCATACTTTGATTTCTAGTTTGTCTGGCTCTCTGTTTCAAGTATAACTGTTTCTCAGCGGTCAAGTATCTATCCATCCATCCATCCATCCATCCATCCATCCATCTCTCCATCTTAACGGCAGAAGCCTTGTTCATGCGTCTGTGTCCTGCAGGAAGCGTTGGCTCAGACACCGTCGCTCTCCTCTCGGGCCGCGGGTTGTTAAGTGCTATGAGAATGAATGAAGTGCTTCGGGATGAGCTTCACTACAAAAACACCTTCGTCCCCATTCAGTTCGGCCCCACCGCCGGCTGTGTGCGAGCTCGTCCTCTGAACCAGGAAGTGGCGTCCGTCTCTCGCCCTGTGAGGAGCGTCTGTGTGTCTCTGTGTGTGTGTGTGTGTGTGCGTGTGTGCGTGTGTGGTGACGTACAGCACGTGATAAAACTACCACAATACAACAGCGAGGTGGACGAGCCAGAGGAAGAGGAGGAGGAGGAGGAGGAGGGGGGAGGAGGTGGAGGCCGGGGCCAGCTGCAGAGGTGGATTGTGGGTAAAAAGGCCTTACAGTTAAGGGAGGAGTGGGGGGGGTGGGGGGGGGGGGGGGGGGGGGGGGGGGGAGTTACACAAACAGCCATCACGACTCTGGGCTCCTCTGGACAGAGTTTAAAGAGTCTGTCTGGCCCTGCTCCTCCTCCTCTTCCTCCTCCTCCTCTTCATCCTCCTCCTCCTCCTCCTCCTCTGGGTGCAGGGGTCCATTGTGTCCTCCTGCTCTGTCTCTGGGGGTCCGATGTCCGTGGGTGGGGGAGGGGCTGTGGCCCCGCCCCTTTTCCTGAGCGTCACTGTCAGCCTTCCTCTGTTTGGTCATCGCGCTCTCCTCCTCCTCCTCCTCCTCCTCCTCCTCCTCTCCCTCCTCCTCCTCCTCATCCTCTTCATCAGAGTCGATGCGGTTGAGTCTTTTCCGGATCGGACGATCTTCCTCCGACGAAGATTCTGACTCGGACTCGTCCTCCTCCTGCTCCTCGTCGTCGTCCTCTTCGTCGGTGGAAGGCCTCCTCTTCTTCAGCATCTGCGCGAGGCGTCTGCGGCGCTGCTGAGACAGCAGCTCCCTCCTCTTCCCCCGGCCCATCTTCATCGGGTCGTCCTCCTCCGCCTCCGCCCGCTTTAACCTCCGCCGCTTGTCCTTCGCCACCTTCTCCTGCTCGTACAGCCTCCTCTTCAGCCGGCGCCCTCGCTCTCGCTCCTCCTCCTCCTCGTCCTCCTCGTACCTCCTCCTCTTCTCCCTCATCTTCTTCCTGCGCAGCACTTCCTCCGCCCTCCGCCGCCGGTTCACCCTCCTCCTCTCGTCGTCCTCCTCCTCGTCCTCGTAGTCGTCCTCCTCCTCCGAGTCTCTGGATGAAGGCGAAGCTGGGTGGGGGAAACAAGCGGCAATCAGAGAGAGACGAAGATGGAGAATCCCGCGGAGCTGAACTCCAGGAGCCGAGCACCAATCTGAATGTTTGCTCTCGCCGAGTCATTCATCCTCCACACATGCAGCACTTCAGCTGAGGGGGAGCTCGACGGGCTGAACCTATTCATGCCTGTTCTCTGATGTCAGCACAGAAACATCGGAAACGCCTCAGAGTCTATTCTACAATCCTGCTCGCAGCTGCCACACGAGCACGCCGGATCTGGCTCCTTTCATGCCGATCCGGCGACCACACGGAGGGTTCACCCTGATTGGAGTGATCACGTGCCTGTCGTTCTACACGACTAAGCGCGACTGTACGTGACAGAACCTCACATTATGTCTCAGGTTCGCGTGTTTTAGCTGCATTTCAAGATGGGAAAGAGGATCCTCCGGACCTGCGGCCATCAGGTCTGTCATCTGGTGAAGCTTCTACGCCTCAAGGTGCTACTGTAACTTCAGCGTTTACTACTGTCAAAGCATTCTGGCACATCCGTAGGCCACAAGCAGCCATGAACACCGTGCATACCCTGCTTGGCTGTTCTAATGCTGCCCCCACCATCAGAGAGCAAGGCTGATTTCCTCTCTAGTGATTCCGGTGTGTGTCATCGGATCATAGCGGGGCAGACTGACCGTCGCTGTAGTCGCTGGAGAACCGCTCCTTGCGCGCCCTGCCGCCAGGCTTCTCCCTCGGGGCGCGGGTGGCCGAGGCGCGGGAGTTGTCCGAGGACTCGGACGTCTCGCGGTAGTTGACCTGCTGCCTCTGCCCCCGCCGCAGGCCCCGCCTCTTCTTCTCAGTGTCGCTGTCCGTCATGTCGCTGTACTGGTCCGAGTCTGGGGAGGAGACCAAGGTTTGGAGGGGGAAAAAAAACAATGAAAAGGTTCAGCTCTAGATCTCCAGCTGAACACACTGTCCAAGTCTAAGGCTTATATATATATCGTCATTATATCTTATATGTATATATATATGTGTGTGTGTGTATATATATATATATGCATATGTATATGAGATCACCTAGAATAATATTAACACTATTAGTATATATAATTATCATGAGTAATAGTATTACTTATTTATAATTATTTAACATAAAACAGAGAACTACATAACTTCAACTCTGAGCTTATTGCATATTTTCACACATTTGTATTTTTGTTAGCTCTCACTTTTAAATCTGAAATACTGGTTTCATTTTCTTAATCTAAATAACTAAAGATGATAAACCAGAGGTCTGTTATTATTTACCCCAGAAATGACTTCAAGTGTTTTTTGTATACACTTCCACAGACCTCAACAGAGTGTGTCATATATGGAAATGTGGAAAGAGAATCATATAGAACATGCAGATATTTCTCATTCAATAAGTTCCTTGTTCCCTATGATCTATTCTTGGCATTACTGACTTCATACATTTTGATATCAAAGTTCAAAAACTTCACTTAAAAATGAGATTCTTGATCAAAAATCATTACATAGTGACAGTTATGGCCAGTAAGAGTCAGCCTAGTGGATGAAATTTCCCCTGCTGTGCTTGATTTCCCCTTCCAGGACATGAGGGTAATGGTCAGAGCCGTACCTATGTCCTCCTCGCTCTCCTCCTCCTCTTCCTCGGACGAGCGTCTCCGCCGCCGCCTCAGGCGCTTGCGGCCCCGGCGCTGGCCCCGCCCGGGGCCGGGCTTGGACGCGCCCCCTCTGGCCGCCCGCCTCGGGTGCGTCCCGCTGTCCAGGCTGCCCATGTCGCTGCCCGCGTCCTCGTCCTCCTCCTCGTCTTCCTCCACCCCCGACGCTCCGAACTCCTCGTCCTCCGAGCTGTGGGGGGGGGAGCGGCGAGAGGGAGAGCGTGGGAAGCTGCAGATCCGCCCCCACCCGAGGCTCACTACAGCACTCTGGCCTAACAGATGCAACTGGGCTGGACTCATCACGTCCTCTTTAGTAGAAACTTTGAAATGCAGCTAAACGTCTGAGTCTGAGTCTGAGTCTGAGTCTGAGTCTGAGTCTGAGTCTGAGTCTTAGTCTTAGTCTTAGTCTTAGTCTTAGTCTTAGTCTTAGTCTTAGTCTTAGTCTTAGTCTTAGTCTGAGTCTGAGTCTGAGTCTGAGTCTGAGTCTGAGTCTGAGTCTGAGTCTGAGTCTGAGTCTGAGTCTGAGTCTGAGTCTGAGTCTGAGTCTGAGTCTTAGTCTTAGTCTTAGTCTTAGTCTTAGTCTTAGTCTTAGTCTTAGTCTTAGTCTTAGTCTGAGTCTGAGTCTGAGTCTGAGTCTGAGTCTGAGTCTTAGTCTTAGTCTTAGTCTTAGTCTTAGTCTTAGTCTTAGTCTTAGTCTTAGTCTTAGTCTTAGTCTGAGTCTGAGTCTGAGTCTGAGTCTGAGTCTGAGTCTGAGTCTGAGTCTGAGTCTTAGTCTTAGTCTTAGTCTTAGTCTTAGTCTTAGTCTGAGTCTGAGTCTGAGTCTGAGTCTTGGTCTGAGTCTTGGTCTGAGTCTGAACAGAGAGTAATGTGACAAACTGGTTAAAAACCCTCCTTGTTAACAAAGCAGAGGGGTCCCCTGGTACATTGAGCTCTATCTTCTCCGTTCCCTCTGTGGGTGTGGATCACGTTCCCTCTGACTTCTCACCTTCCTCTTAGTCTCTCCCCATCTGTCCTCCACCTCCTCCCCCTCCTCCACTTCCTCCTCTCTTTTCTTATTCTATAACTGTGCAGGACTAACATATGGACTGGGGACGGGTGTCTGTGCTTTGTTCCCTCCCAGATCCCATAGATGCTGAGCTGGTTCCAGGACCCCGTCCCTCAACCCGGCTCTTCCTGCTGCATGCAGTATTCTACTCTGGACTGATTCAACCTCTGATCTATATTCTAAACTCTATATCTCTCTATACTGTGTAGCTTGTGCCCGCCTGGGTGAGCATCCCCTCCTCTGTCTCTCACCCTGAGGTTTCTCCCTACTTTTTACCTGTCAGGGTTGTTTTTCTCGGGAGGGCGGAGCGCGTCGACTGGACTCACCTGTTGCTGAGCATGAACTCGTCCTCGCTCTCCGCCGCCGTGCTGTCGCTCTCCAGGTCGTTCAGCCTCCTCCTCTTCCTGCTCCTGGCAGCGTGAGCCTGGCTTCTGATTGGCCGCTGGCTCTCCTTCCGGTTCTCCGACAGGACGGCCGGGATGTCTTTGCCTTGTCCTGCTCCTGCATCAGAGTCAGAGCTGTCTGTTACACTCATTTCAATCATCTCTCCTACCTCTCTGATTGATCTATCATTGCTTTCTGACTTAATATTAGTTATTATTATAGTTGTTGTTCAGCTCAGCTGTAGAGGCCCATTTATACTTCTCAACTCTACGATGGACATGGTTACAGACCCTGCACCATAGATACACACACACACTGTACACACACCAACTCTCCATTTATTTCTTCACTTATTTCCAGTAGGATTTGACTTGACATTGTCCCCTCACCTTCACAGAGGTCTCCGATGTCCTCCTCTATCGCCTCGTCGATGGCGTCATCAAAGTCGTCAAACCTTTGAGGAACACACACACACACACACACACACACACACACACACACACACACACACACACACACACACACACAGAGTTGCAGAAATACATCAAGAAATGCAGAAGCATGGAGAGAAAACTCAGGACAGGTGAATCCCGTTAAGAATAAGAACTAAACCCTGTGTGTGTGTGTGTTTTCCTGTGAGTGCACATTCATTCATGTTTGCTGGAGGTCCACACACACCTGTAGCTGATGTGCTTCCTGGTCCTGGTCGATCTCCTCCCCAGGTTCTTGCTCTTCTTGGAATCTTTCTTCTTTGCCGACTTCTCCTCCTCCTCATCGTCTCCCTCCTGAGACCAATGACGAAAACGAAGCGTCTTGAGGCCGACAGGTTCAACATCAAGGGCTGCTCACCGCAGCACGGGCCGTGTTAAAGTTTAAGAGAATGCACAGCGGCTGCACCATCTGTGCTTTTCTTTGCCCCACTTCAGAAATCCCAGGTAGGAACCTTGAACACCTGAGAGATTTGAGGCACTGAACATTAACCACAGCTGCACATGTGAGCAAGCTTCTTCCCTCACAACGTGGTGAAATCTGGGTGAAACGAAGCCTGAGAGCGACGTCGGCCAAGTGTGATTATTATACAGCGTTTCATATCAAAGATTAAACAGAAAAAAAGTCAAGGCTCAAAGTGCTAACGCAGGGTATCTGCAGCGTGCCTCGAGGTAAACCCAGCCTCTTTCTAAGGCGTCTTAGAGACCTTCCAAAGGAAAACCCCCTCCATTTCCAGCTGTAACCACCAACACATCTTTAACTCACTAAACAGTCGTTGTTTATGCTTGGAGCTCAACCACACAGCAGGCCAGCTGGGAAGGAGCGAAGCTCCAAAGACTGAATTAACCTGGTGAGACCCGCAGACGCTATACAACAACATTACTCTGAGCCGTCCTACAGTGAAAACAATGCAAATGCCACTTTTCCTTAAAAGTGACACAGTAAAACTTGTGAGTCGAACTCCTGAAATAGTTCAACTATTTCAGGAGATGTTTAGAGTTATTTTGGACAGCGTTACTCAGATTTAAAGCTCGTCATGTGTCTGTGCTGCGATACTACAACACTGGGCCTGAGTGGGAGGGGATTATTGTTGTCGCAGGGCTGAGCAAAGCGTCAGCCCAGCGAACGGATGCTTAAATTAGAGTTGCTCAGACAGCGGGAGGACGAATTCTGCCTTCAACTAGGCCGACATTGGAACGTAATAACATTTCCCTAAAAACTTCAAAAGGTTACCGCTTCAGATGCTTCGAGCAAAGAGCATGACAACAGTTTCTCCTCATCATATCTGGGTTTTACAGGGTTAAACCAAAGCTTAGCAAAGTTTATTAAAATAGACTTTTATTACCTTCAAATTACCTATGGTTGTTCAATGTAAACACAATACACTGCTTACAGTGAAACTATTTGGAATGAGCTTGGACACCACTTCCTCAATGTCCCAAAAACTGATTGATCAGCGCTTACTTTTTCCTGAGACCTGCCACCCCACCATGTTTGCTGGTTTACCGTCTGGGGTTGGTCAGACGTGCCGGGCTTTCTCTGCCGTACTTACGGGAATGATGTTCTCCACGCTGATGCCCACGTAGACCAGCCGCTCCCTCCTGCAGAGGCAGAGAAAGTCGCTTCACGTCAACGGCGGGACGTAACCGACACCCGGCTCGCTCATGAGCTCATCAATGAATGATGGGCTTTTTGTCCCTCGCTCTGTGTGTGTGTGTGTGTGTGTGTGTGTTTACCTCCTCTCGGCTCGCTCTCTTTTCTTCAGAGCACTGTCCAAATTCTCCAGCTGCTCTTCCAGTTTCTCGCACAGCAGCTTCTGTGAGGGGGGAGGCAAACAACACCGTCATAAGTTTGACAGCTTCTCCTCATTTGTTTGCTGCTGTTTTTAGTCCAACATCACTCTAGAGTCACTAAAACGCGTCCAAACATTGCACCTGTCACCTGATCCGCCTCACGACCCAGTCGGCAGCTCGCGCTAGCTCTGCCCAGTCATCTACAGGATGTCGGGCGCTGGGGTTACCCACATTTCGCCTCATATCCAGTGTAGTTTACACCTTTTGAATAAAACGTCAGAAACTTGTTCCACTCAAATTCTTATCTCGATCACTCAGCCTCTTGACGTGTCTGGAATTTCACCCTGAGGACAAATGAGGTTCTTAGAACTGAACTGAAGATGCATCAAGGCTGACTGAGGACTGAGGACTCTAGAGTGTGAGAGTACATGGAGCGTGTGTCCGATGATGGCCTGGAGACCTGTCCAGGGTCTATTAAGCACTACGAGATATCATACAAAATGTTCAGTGCTCTCTAAATCAAATAAATTGTTATTATTGCAAGAATGTATACCAGCATGGCCACCCACCCCCCTTACCCCATCTCTCTCATATACACACACATACACACACACACACACACACACACACACACACACACACACACACACACAGCTTACATGTTGGCAGGGAGGACAGAACCACTCTCCATCGGGGATCAGCATGAGCGGCGGCCGCAGGCAGGCGGTGTGGTAGCCGCTGTCACAGGAGTCACAGAGCAGGATCTGAGGACAGAAGCAGGTCGCCAGGTCAACCCACACTGCTGCGGTTAAGGGTGCCCAGGCGGCCCAGGCTGCCTCCTCCACATCACAGTAACAGCATGAGAAGTTAAAAAAAAAACCTCTCTGTTCTGGACTTGTGAATGAGCTTCTGTCTGGGCAAACGTTTCCCAAACTGGTATCTTATACAGAAGAATTTAAAGGTATACATACATATACTAGCTTCTACGTTAATACCTAAGAACACTCCTAATCTGTGTGAGCCTCTCTGTGAGTTTACGTGCTAATCCACATGCTGTGGGGCCGCTCCCCTCACCAGTTCAGGGTGGTTGGGGAGACCGCAGTGGCTGCAGGCGTCCTCGATGGGAATTTCCTCCGATTTGAAGGATTCCTCTGAGTCACTCCTTCCCTCGCTCCCTTCCTCTCGGCGCTTCCTCCCCCTCTCCTCCGCCTCCCCTCCCTCGGTCAGCTTGCGTCTCTTGGAGCGAATGTTGGACCACCGTGGGCGTCGATGTCTCCGCTTTCCCTGGGTGAAAAATAGCAATACAGCGGAGAGGATGAGACGGGGGAAACAAACAAAAAAGGGGGGAAAACATCTCACGTTTGAAGACATTTGTTACCCTCTGTTTCCTAATTGGTCCGACCGGTTGCTTTTTCCTGTCTTTCTTAGCACTGGGGTCCTGTTCCTCTTCATCTTCCTCCTCCTCCTCCTCCTCGTCCTCCCTGGTTCTGCTGGGCAATGCTTGTTTCTTCTGCGGTTTCTTCCTCTGGCTGTCGGCCACCTTGGAGCTCGGCCTGCAGGTTGGCAAAGCAGATCTTCAAGAGAAACGGTATAGACGGGACCGGATTTATTACCCCGAGACAGAAGACAAAGCGCTCTGAGACAAAGTGAGCAGTTTGTGAATGTGATGACGACACAAACCTGCAGATCCTGGCAGATCTCCTCAGCGGCCTGCCCCCCTCCTCCTGCCCCTCCTCCTGCTCCTCCTCCTGCCCCTGCTCCTTCTCCTCCTCCTTCGTTCCTTTCCCTCTCAGCTTGTTTCTCCGGTGCGGAGGAATCTTGATCTTCAGTCTGATTCCTTCTTTCTGGAGCTCAGAGGAGGCCTCCTCCCGGGGCCCCGGCCTCTCTTTAGACCCCGCCTCCTTGGGCCTGGGGGCCGTCAGCCCTCCGTTGACCCCGCCCCCCTGCTGCTCCTGTTTACCCTCCAGTTTAGTCAGAGGCGTTCTGCTGCCCGCCTCTGCCTCCACCTTCCCTAAAGTGCTTTCACTCTTTTCCTCGTCGTCTTTGCTTCCCGTCCCCTCTCGGCTCCTCTCCGCAGGACTCTCTGCGGACGCCTTCAGAAGACGCTCAGCCGTCGCCTCCCTCTCTACCTGCTCCTCTGTCGATGTTTTACCCTTGTCTGGCTCCGTCTGTCTCTTCGCCTCCTCTGTGGGCTGAGGCGGCAGAGCGGAGTTGACAGAATCCACCTTTCTGTCCGGCTGTTCGAACCGTATGCACGTCAGTGGCGGCTTTTTGGCCTCCTCGCCCTCCACCGCTGCCTTCCTGACGAGCACAGACTGCCGGCTCACGTCCCGGCCCTCCTCCGCCGTCGCCGCCGCCCTGCGGCCCTGCGGCTCCGCGCTGGGCCCGTTCAGCTCCTGCTGCTCGCCGCCGGGAGCTCTGGGACGCTCGGCCGGGCTGCGGATGACCCCGACGTGACCCACCACGCCGATGACGCCTATGACCCCGTTCTGTCCGTCTTTGTGCGGCGGCAGGAGGAGGGGTGCCCGGCCGTTGGTCAGTTCCTGCCTGGACGCAGTGACCACCAGCTGCTGCTGCTGCTGCTGCTGCTGCTGCGGGGCCGCGTGGCCAGCGGGGGGCGCTAGGGAGTTGAGGACGGAGCCGTCCCGGGGCTGGCTCTCCTTGGTCTGGATGACAGACGGGTTGCAGACGATGATGCTGCTGCTGCTGCTGCTGCTGCTGCTGCTGCTGTGCAGGTGGTTGCTGTGGAAGCTCTCCGCCAGCTTCAGCTCCCTCTTCTTCAGCGGGATCTTGGCCTGCTGGCTGCTGCGAACCACCGCCCGCTCCGCCTCCTCCTCCCGGTTCACCTCCGGCTTGGCGGCGGTCGCCCCGGGCGCCCTGACGACCGAGACGGCGTTTTTTGGGGCGTCAGCGTCCCTCGGTTCCGACTTGACGATGGTGGTGATTGTGCTGACGCGGTTATCGAAGGCGGGCGGTTTGACGTCCGGCTTGTCCTCTTTCACCTCCGTGTTTTCCTGCTTGATCGGCTCCACCTGCTCCTGCTTCACTGCTGAGAAACAAAAACAAAACAAAGTTATAATTGAAATAATCACTCAAACACACAAGAGAAGCAAACAGTGAAAGTGAAAATGAGAGGGATAGATAGAGAGATAGAAGACAGATAGGGAGATAGATATATAGAGATAGAGAAACAGATTGACACATATACAGACAGATAGACGGATAGATAGATAGACAGATAGATAGATAGACAGATAGATAGATAGACAGATAGATAGATAGACAGATAGACAGATAGATAGATAGACAGATAGATAGATAGATAGATAGATAGATAGATAGATAGATAGATAGATAGATAGATAGATAGATAGATAGATAGATAGATAGATAGATAGATAGATAGATAGATAGATAGATAGATAGATAGATAGATAGATAGATAGATAGATAGATAGATAATACCTTGTCTAATGGGTTTCTCTTCCTGAACAGCATCAGTCTTCTCTTTCTCTGCGTGTTCATCTGTGGTCTTGACAGGTTCTGGGTTCATTCCCTGAACAGCTTCTGCCCCTACGTCACGTGGTAACACAGACACATACAAAGCTGTTCACAGTCTTGGATATATGAGGTTTTTAACCGTGAAAATGACGAGACATGTTGGAACCGGTGTCTCCTGTTGACATGTAGTTTGAAGTCTCAGACTGTGTAAATGTGATTGAGATAATGAGTGACAGGGAGATAAACCGTGTTCACCGATTTGGCCTTGAGAGAGTTTAAGGTGTGATTTTTAGGGTAAAAAGAAGCTCTAAATAGCAAAAGGTAAAAACCCCTGCATCCCTCATACCTGCTTCTTTCACACTGGGGCTGGTGCTGCCAGGTCCTGTCGGGTTCTGCTCCTGGTCCTGAGTCGGCTTCGGTTCCACCTGAGCCTTCAGCAGCTCCAGAGCCTCGGCCAAGTCGTTACGCGTCCTAATGAGTCAGAGACCGACACCACATTTCATTAGGGACGACACTCTGCTGGCTCCGTGCCTCCGGTCATCCCGTTATAAACAAGGAGAAGTACCTGACGATGCACTTCCAGGTGGACCCGTCCTGGTCGTCCTGCTCCTCCGTGTACAGCCGGATGTTCTGCTCCTGGTCCAGCTGGAGCCAGTACATCAGGCCCTGCTTGTCCCGGCCGATGGGCTGCAGACGCATCTTCTCCGGGTCCTCCTCGTTTATCGCCATCTTGAACTTGAGGTTGTCGTCAAACTGACACTCGCAGAGATACTGCATAGCAAGTGTGCGGAAAGAGGTGACAGGAATAAAATGTTGAGACTGCAGAGTTTCACTCTTTTGGAAATGTTAACGTGGCTTCAGTTAAAAGCATCTGCCTAATTAACAAATGTCTAAGTGTAAATGTACTAATTATGTAGGGAGTTAAAACAAGCTTTGTCATACTTTGAGGATACTTGACTTGCACTCCATGGACATTTCCTGGTAGCCCTTCTGCTCCAGCTCCCATGCCCAGGTGCTGTTCAACTCTTGGCAAACCTACAGGACACAATGATTAGATATAGAGCAGCACACAAGCACAGTGTTTGTTTGCTCCAGAGCTAGTGCGTCTTCGTTCATGTGTCTGCTCAGTTACAGAGAAGGTCTGCAAGGTCGCAGTGACCAAGACTGAGCAACTTTTACTCCTCATTCACAAACTGTAAGATACGTTTACAGTTGAGAAGACTTATGTTCTCCTCTGAACATGAATGCTCTATCTAAATCCATGTCCACATTGCACATGACTGTAGCAAATATCCAAATTCTCATCTAGACAAACAGTATATAGACATAACTTACATTATACCACTATTTAATTGTTAATTACTGCATACTTTATATTCCATCTTTCTCATTGTACTTTTTACTGATTTATACAGTGAAAACCTGCACTCCTGGTTCAATGCATAGTTTCCTTACGTTAACCATGTGAAATGACAATACAGTTGAATTTAATAAACATAAGTTTGTTGTCATTACAGTAGGACAACAAAAGGTCATTACCAGACTTTTGTGTGACATTTCCTCCACACCTAATTTTAGCTGCAAGGTGCGGTCACAGGTGAAGAACCTGAAAAGTGTCTGTTAAGAAGCAGCGAATGACTGCTCCATCCAGAGGGAGCTGAACCTCCTCTGTGAGTCATGTTTACTCATGTCCGTGCATCAGTCGGACTGGAATCTGTGGCCCGACACATCAAAATACACACAGAGAAGCTACATACACACCTTGGCTAGGTATTTCTCCCAGCGGTCAGTCGACACAGTCCTCCCTAGTTTCCTGAGGAGCTTGACATGCAGCTCCACAAGAGGCTTAGGAACTGGAAAATACACAAGAAAATCAGAAAGCCATTATGGTCCATCCTAAGTTACAGCTAATCACTTCAGGTTCAGCGTCAGCAAAGATGAAATCCCCTCCAGTGCTAGCTAAATGCCACACAACCTTGAGAATGAGAGAGACCAGACAAAAAGTCCCAATCCTAAAGTTTAACAGCTGAAAGCACTCGTGTTTGTGAGGTGCTGAACCTTGGTTATTATGAGAAACAGGTCTGTAACAGCCCACTGACAACTTGGCAGTGACGCCTTGCCTTCGCTTGTATATTTATTTCACGGTTCTGCTAGCAGCTGTTGACAAACAGACCAACACCACCAGAATGAATAAAAGGTAACATGGCATTTATGATTCCAGAGCTGACTGCAAACATGTGCAGGGACTCTCAATGCGTGTCCGTAGCAGCACAATATGTGACAGCCACTTAATCGGGTCAGGAGGAGCACAAACAAAGACAGAAAGCGTTTAGATGTTGCTCTGCGCATTAATCATAATATGCAGTAAATTGATGTGCCGAGTAGATAGAAAGTTACTGAGCCTATACTACCAAGCTGTGTCTGCAATAGCAGTGTGACTCTACACACCTATACAGAACAAATGATTTGAAATAAATTTACTGTTACACTTCTCTTTGGGGAGATGCAGAATCAGTTTCAGTGCAAATCTGTACATCTTTCTCACTACGTGACCGTAATTCTTAACAATAGATCCATGGACATAAGCTTTGTTCATCACTATTAAAGCAGAAAACTTAGTAAAACTTAGTTAATTATTAGTTCGTTAGTAATCAGTTACTAAAATGCAGGAAAATGTGTCTAAAACATATATGTTAACTAAACATAAAATAAAATAAAACCTTGCGGTAGAAAAACCCCCTGGGTTGTGATGTGATTTTACAGGGATTTCCTTGTTTCTCCCTCTCCTGGCAAAATAAAAACTGAAAGTTCCAGCATTTTCACATCGCAACCCCCTAATCACGACTGCAAAGACACATTTGATCAAGGCTGACTCTCCCAGTCTGTGAGAAATATTAAAACTAAAGCAGATCGAAGTGTAGTTTGCTCTAACTTCTCTCCACCTTAGCATCGAGGGGAGCTAATAAACACAACTAACGGGTCACGTTAATTCATAATTAGCCGGGCTAACATAGCAAACCTCGCTGACACGGTCTGTACAGGGGCTGAAACGACAGTTTTGACATCTAAACACGTGTTTCTGGCGAATTAATCGCGTTGTGTTAACAACAGGGGCATCGCAGTGAACTTTAATGTGCTTAAAACTTGACGGAATATCGATGCTAACTGGTTTAGCATCAGTAGCAGTTAGGCTAGAGCGGATACTGCGCATGCGCAGAAATGACAGCGACCCTTACTCTACCAACGGGTAAATAAAATAACAACATCCAGGGGTTTTATTAGGATAACGGACATTGGGTGTTGAACCATGAGAGTTTATCAGTAAAACACGCACAGAATCAGCGTGGTATCAGTGTGATATGAGACCCGAGTGCCTGCGAGACAAGGCCGGTGAAAAATTACACCTGACAGGCGTCCGGAGCTGTGGACACCGGGCTGCGCTGCATCACGGCCCCCGCTCCGAAGGCTCCTACGCCGGGCTTGACAACACGACCGAGGCCCCGGTCACACACTCCCACATGGATGTGTGTGTGGCTGTATCCACACACGGCTAACTTTAGCATAACACAGAGTAAAGTGAGTGTAAATAGGGAGTGTTTTGGAGGATGGGTGGTTAGCTCCTTGTTGTGTTAGCTCCGGGAGAAACTTGGAGCGAACCAGGAGCTGACGGAAATCCAAAAACTCTCCAAAACAACAGGAGAAACAACAGCTGGATGAACCAGAATCTGCTGCTGCTGGACACACTCATCATCATCATCATCATCACCATCCTCCTCCTCATCATCATCACGATGATGAAGAAGAAGAAGGTGATGTTAGTGGTGGAGGACCCCCTTCTTCTACGGTTTCAAGTGTCGCAGCTTTTTTTCCCACCACTTCTCCCCCTTTTTCCAACCAGCTCCCACAACCTCCCCCTTCTGCTTCTTCTTCTCCTCCTCTAACCTCCTACCACCGTCGGGTCTCACCTGTCGATGTGTCCCGCAGATAGCGCTCCATCTGCGGGAAAGTCATCTCGGGAAGGTCCAGCGTGGCTCCGTAGCGCTCCAGGAAGGAGCAGACCTCAGCGAAGCTGGGACAGAGCGCCGGGCCGGAGCTCCTCGCCACCGCCGGAGCCGGAGCAGCCATGTTTCCAGGCGGAGAGAAGCAGGAGGGGAGGACTCGCTGCTGGGATGCAGCGGGGAAATGAATGGAGGGAGAGGGAGAGGAGGCAGCCGCTCTACCGGGGTACAGCGCCGCACACATACATGCACTGCTTCCGGGACATACCTTCACAATAAAATCCGGCCCGGCGCTTTGGGTCAAAGGGCAGATAGTCAATAAGAAAATCAGAGACAGAATGTGACGTAGATTACGAAAGTGATGTAAACCATAAGCACATAATGAGTGTGGACCGTCCTCATCTTAGAATGTAAGACACCGTGACTGTGAGTTTACGGCATTTTGATGGGGTTTCTGGTGAAATGTCAGTGTCTTCTGGGTCTTCCTCAGTCTCTGATTCCTCCTCTGATACTGGCTCCAACATGTAAGACTGGATCTGGAGGCATCGCAAACAGAAAAAAGAAAAAAAGAGAACAAACAGAAATACTCATTTGAGGGTCTTCTTTAAAGTGTTTTCCAGTTACCCAACGTCAATTGCAATGTTTGATAGATGACTCAAGGTAAGAAATATATTGGATTTAGTTTCAGTTGCTCCAAAATTGTGTTACAATTTACAACAGCATGAATATGATGCACATGATTGTGCAATACTTCTGCTGTCTGTCAGGATTATTGTTAGGTAATTATAACTTAGCTATAAAGCTATGCAATATGTGCCTGTGCATTTTCCTATCTTCCCCAACAATGATACGGGATTTGTAATACTTATTTGCACATTTCCATGTGTTGAGCAGCATAGTGTTTACGTTTTCTTATTTTTTTGACAAAGATATGCACTTATTTTGGAGAGACCGTCCGCCCTGTTCCGGCGTGACCGTGAATGTTTCACAGCAACTTGATAATGTTGAGTGAAGTTGGGAGGACCAGGGAGTCAGGAGCGAGAAATGCCCACAATTCAACGCGACAGACCATCATCAAAAATATCCCGAAATTATTTCCACTTTTACTTCTCACGTGTGTTCAGAGTAACCTTAAAAACCGCACAAACACTCCATCAGTCTATCATAACATACACAAGAATAGCAAAGCGTGAGCGACGCATCCAAACAGCCATTTTGTTTCTACCGATTTGTATTTTCAGAAAACACAGTTTTGGTTTTTCCAGAGTTTGCATGAAGTATCCATCCCAGTCCATTTAAAGCAGGTCTTATGACGAAATGTGTTTAAATTTGTTCCTCTTGATCTTGACTCCAACCCATTTAGTACAATGAAAAATATGCATAAATATTACATACAATATTACATGCAAAATCATCTGTTATTACCAATCGGACCATACGCTTCAATATATCTGATGATCAGTAAAGTGTTCTGTTTCTGAAAATATTTAATTAATATAATGCTCAGCCATATTTAATAAGAGAAAACATTTAAGAAATGTCAGAAAGATTTAGTGCCGCAGAACTGCATTTTTTCCCCATTTGTTTGTTTTTATTTGACCCCAGGGGTCTCAGTTCCCCTGTCAGCAGCCACCACTATGTCTTAAGCCGGCAGTTGTTTACTTATCATCTATGACAGAGGGGTCTGTTGAGTGTACAGCAGATATAGTCTCAGGGTAATGTTATCTTGTCTCGTTATCAGACACTCCTTTCACCATCCACTTCCACCAGCTCGTCTAAGAGGATCCCAAGACGTTCTTATGCCAAAGGGATATCATTTCTCCACTGTGTCCTGGGTCTTTCTCTGGGTCTCCTCCTAGATCGACATACCTGAAACATCTGATAAAGGAGGCGACCTGCAAGCATACACTAGGGGTAAGTGGTGAGGTTAGGGTGAGGGTAACCCTAACCCAGTGTTTCTTTCTGTGCCTAAAAATGTGTTTGAGCCTTCGAACAAAACTGATGTAGGTATTCACAAAACAGAACCTCTTTGAAAGCTGAAACTTAAAAACACAAAAATGAGTTCCACATTGAGCCAATCACAGTGTGTTTGTAAATAAGGTGATTGTTCTCTTAAGACCTAAGTTTATTTTGTACTTTCATTGTAATGACATATACAGACATCCAGTACATCCATCAAAGTGTTGCATTGTTTTCACAAAAGGCCCCAAAGTCAGACAACCCAACCAGATCCCCTATAAACAAACTGAGCTGAAAAACAAGAGGAGGTTGGTTGTTTAATTTCACAATTTTTTTTATCATTCTTGCCAATCAAAATTAATTATATTGTTGTAATAATCACTACCCTGCTTTAGACATTCTATATATATATATACATATATATATATGTAGTACTACCACGACAGGTACACCGCCACTATAGGTAAGTTTAGTAGCAACTTCAATTCTCGAGGAGAATAACTGAAATTTACGAATTGCCCATGAACGCGGCATAAGAACTGTAAAATCCGAGCTTTTATTGTGCTCTTGAACGCATCTTTGTGAAGCTGGGCGGAAGGAGTAGAGTGCTGGCAGGAAGACGACTTTGAAGTTGTGTTGTGTTTTCACCTTAAGATTCATCGGTTAATCATCTTCTACCTCATCTCCGGGAATATACCAACACTTTCACATTCATGTGTGAGCTGCCATGACTGTGTTGTAGGCGGAGGTTTCTGCCGGTGAGTTCAAGTTCTTCTTCCCCATTGAACATCAGTTTGTGGTCATGCTCAAAGGACATTAGTTTCCCTCTTATTCAACGCGTCTTTGTGTGTTTTCGGTGTTTTGGAAGCTTAAATGCCAGATTCACAGTTAACTTTGACTTCATGTGGAGTGAGACATGATCCAAAAAGAGGAAAGTAAACTTGTGAAATGTGTCTGCAGACTCAGCCAGGAGATTTCTGTGGCGTTGTGGGGCGACTGTCACGAGTTGTTCAGCTCAGCTTTAATAAACGTGTTTACCGCTCAACAACCACCAGCCTGTTAGAGAGAGAGAGGCATGAAGTGTTTCTAAAAGAGACCAGACAGAAGAACAGCTGCTGGATAGAGATTACATCTCTGTCTGAGGAGCAGGGGGCATGCAGGGGGCATTGCAAGCTGCAAGACTACAGAGATAGATAGATAGATAGATAGATAGATAGATAGATAGATAGATAGATAGATAGATAGACAGATGCAAGCTGCAAGACTACAGAGATAGATAGATAGATAGATAGATAGATAGATAGATAGATAGATAGATAGATAGATAGATACTGTATTGATCCATCTGGGAGGTTCCTATTGGGATGTGGGGCGATGGAAAAGCAAGTAGAGAACCAACCAATACACTAATTGTGAGGATGAATAGAACGATAGATAACAGATTCAGTGTAAGAGATAAATGCAAGACATGTAAAACTAGATGGAAACATGTTGATTCCTGCAGCTGTGTTTATGTAAGGGCTCTGGGAGTGTCAGTTAAACTGAGTTAATGAAGGTCGAGCTCTCTTTGAGCTGCAGGAAGAAGACGCAGAACATGCCAGCGTGTGAAGTAGTGAGCCAGCAGACTGGTTAACGTCCTTCATCTCCCCATTTTGCAGCTTCCTTAGCAAGTGAACACACTGTTTTGCATCCAACGTGATCATGTGATATGAGGTCTGTTGACAGTGGGGGAACATGTTGGTATTCTCACCCTGATGTGTGTGTGTGTGTGGGGGGGGGGGTTTCCTGTGTCCTCAGGAGTGTCTGTCTCTGAGCTGCAGCAGCAGAGATGGCCATCGCCCATGTGGCCACGGAGTACATGTTCAGCGATTTCCTGCTGAAGGAAAAGAACCAGTCGCGGTACCGTAACGTGCGCACGGAGCTTGCTCTGGACAAGATAGTGACGTATGTGGCCGTGGGGCTGCCGCTGCTCCTCATCTCACTGGCCTTCGCTCAGGAGGTCTCAGTCGGTGAGTGGAGATTCAGAAGAGTTGACAACACACTCAGACCAGTTCAGGCTGCTGGTAACTTGGCAAATCCGGCCCCGCGTAACCTGCGTAGTCTGTAGCAAGACACAGTGTAAACACAGCAAGTTCCTCTCAGCCTCGTGTGTGTGTGTGTGTGTGTGTGTGTGTGTGTGTGTGTGTGTGTGTGTGTGTGTGTGTGTGTGTGTGTGTGAACGTCAGGTACTCAGATCAGCTGCTTCCCTCCCACCAACTTCTCGTGGAGACAGGCCGCGTACGTGGACTCGTTCTGTTGGGCAGCCGTGCACACACACACTCTACCTCTGTGGCTGCACAAGGTACACACACACAAACACGCACACACACACACACACACACACACACAAACACAAACACACACAAACACACAGAATACATTCACGTTAAAGACTTAATTCTTAACACTATCTATCCATCCATCCATCCATCCATCCATCCATCCATCCCTGCATGTATGCCTTACTTGGAGAATATTCCCTTCATGATATTCTGACTTGTGAACTCGTCCTCGTCTCTCCCCCTCAGTTCTTCCCCTACATCCTGCTGCTGGTGGCCGTTCTGATGTACGCCCCGGCCTTGTTCTGGAGGTTTTCGGCCGCTCCGCTGCTGCAGTCGGACCTCAGCTTCATCATGGAGGAGCTGGATCGCTGCTACAACCGAGCCGTCACCCTGGCCAAGCGCGTGGCCACTTCCAGTCTGCAGCTCTCAGACAGGTAGGAAAACAAGTGCCTGACACTGGCTCAGGTCACAGTGGAGATAACACATAAAATTACACCCCTCAAACCAACTTATATGTGGCTTGATAAAGGATAAGAATTGGATTGACTTTATTGATTCCCAAAGGGGCTTTATCAGGCAGCTCATCTATCATAACCAGATACAGATGCAGACACTTGTTTGACGCGTGCCACTAAAGCATATTATAGCTCTAACAAAGCCTCCGCCAGTGACTGAAACGATCAGTAACCTCTTCACCCCTCTCTGTGGTTCCAGCGACTCCACCGAGGACTGTTTCAACTACCCCCTGGTCGAGAAGTTCCTGATGACCAAGCGCAGCTCCCGCTCGCTGCTCACCCACTACCTGCTGTGTCGCGGCCTGACCTTCATCACGCTGCTGTGTGCCTGCGTCTACCTGGGTTACTACCTGCGCCTGGCCTCCGTCACCGACCAGTTCCCCTGCACGCTGCGCGTGGGGCTCCTCGCCTCCGACCCCGAGGTTCCCGACAAGGTGCAGTGCAAGCTCATCGCTGTGGGAGTCTTCTCTCTGCTCAGGTACCAGATGCTGCTCTTCATAGAATGAAAAAACCATATTGTCTGTGGTCAGTATGAACAGTCTAAAGATGATGGGACAGGTCACTGTCACGTCCACCACGTAAATGTGATGTAGAGTCAGAGTGTGGTGAAGTGAATGGGGACAAGCTGAGAAGCTATGTAAAGGAACGTCAAGTCATGTGACCATTGGTGAGAGTGAAGTCACATATAGTCATGTTTAGTCCAGGAAAGTCGGGTCAAGTCACATGATCAGTCACATATCGTCTTGTATTGTCAAATAAGGCACACAACCATATTAAGTCATGTAAAATCACATAAATTCACATCATGTAATGTCATGTGATCGTTCCTGTGAGTGGCAGGCGAGGCAGCCAATCAGAGTGAAGCCTATGTGTGGTTGCCAGATCAGCATGAAAGGAGCCAGATCTGTGCAACAACAGAGCAGTTCCAGTCCCACAACTACAGACAGGGTTAAAAACTAGACTCCGGGACATTTCAGGTGAAACCAGAGTTCATAGCTTCCATGTTAGCACCGGGGAACCAGGAGGAGCGCTCCACCCCACCGTTGTGGTTCAGCGAGCGGCCTCTTTGTTTTCCAGCCTCGTCAACCTGGTGCTCTTCATCGCCCTGGTCCCCGTGGTGATCTACGCCAGTCTCCGCCCCCTGGTCTGTCATGGATACGCCCACTTTCTGGAAACATACCAGTCACTGCCCACAGTGGGCGTCCTGCCCACCCCGGCGGGCAAGTGGGACGACCTGTCTCTGTATCTGCTCTTCCTGGAGGAGAACATCAGCGAGCTCAAGTCCTACAAATACATCAAGGTGTGTTCATTGCTGCCATTATGTACTAAGTATGTAAGTATGTCAGGATTTTCAGATGCGTGGAGTCTGACCTCAGCAAAGCAGCAGAGAGGGGTGTAGTGAAATGTTCCTCATTCACACGTCTCTGGCTGTCTGCGTTTCCTCCGCGGGGCGCCAGGTACTGGAGCTGCTGCGGAGGCGAGGCGGCTGCTCCGAGGAGAACTTTGATGCGATGGGCCTGCTTCAGACTCTGTGTCTGGTGAAGATGGACAACACGGACGGGAACGTCCCGACGGGAGCCGCGGCCAAGCAGGACCAGGTCGACAGCGTGGAGGTGGAGCCCGCCGCAGCCGCCGCCTCCACGAGTCCAGAGCCGGCTGCAGGAAACAAGATGGAGACGGAGATGAAGGGTGGGTCCAGAGCAGCGCGTCTTCATGAAGCTGCTTTAAACGCATTGTCGGTTATGTTCTCCGTTATGTTCTTCTTTCACTAGTGAGATCGTTTTTCCACCTGCACCTGAACAGACATAAACTATTCAGACATCGTATGAGGTTTTAATGCTTTAAATGCCACGTTTTTGTCGTGTTGCCATGTTGTTTTATTTAAAAAAATATATTTTTGTGTTGCATTCCAGCTTGAGATATGTGGGTGATAAGAAACGACACTGAATTTTATGCATTATTCATATGTGTGCAGTGTCAACGACTCAGGATGTGTTGGCAGAGTAGAGATCAACAAAGCCAGTTTGAATGGGTTTCAATGGGGTGTTTTTCACAGCTGTTTCTTCACAGTGCACTTTAGACTTTGCTGTGGGAGCTGGAAATGACAAGGTCTGATAAAAATACATAACCTTACTAAAATGTAGGCCTCACTTTGAACAGAGACACAGTTGACACACTGAAGAAGGAAAAGGTTATAAAATCCTTATTTTTAATCAAAGGGTTAAATGCTGTTCACGGGTCTTCGTGAAATACCTTTGCGAGTTTTTAAAGATCTGTGTGGAGTCAGAAATCCTCTGAGCAAAGTGAACGCCCTGGACGTCACTGATTGATTTTAGATTTTTCTACTATAATGATGTGAAAATCTGGTGACCGGGAAACCACTTCCAGTTTTCTCGTGGTCGCCGTGGAGAGCTGCGATCTTCACATGTTGACCCGATGGGGAAATGGTTCATTCTTCTTTCATACGTACACTTGGATGAGAAGCACTGTGCATAAATCGCAATTACACTATATTACCAGAAGTGCCATCCCATTCCTAACTCATAGAATTCAATATGATGTCGGTCCACCTTTTGCAGCCATTACAGCTTCAACTCTTCTGGGAAGACTGTCCACAAGGTTGAGGAGAGTGTTTCTAGGAATTTTTGACCATTCTTCCAAAAGCGCATTGGTGAGGTCACACACTGATGTCGGTCGAGAAGGCCTGGCTCCCAGTCTCCGCTCTAATTCATCCCAAAGGTGTTCTATCGGGTTCAGGTCAGGACTCTGTGCAGGCCAGTCAAGTTCATCCACACCAGACTCTGTCATCCACGTCTTTATGGACCTTGCTTTGTGCACTGGTGCACAGTCGTGTTGGAAGAGGAAGGGGCCCGCTCCAGACTGTTCCCACAAGGTTGGGAGCATGGAATTGTCCAAAATGTTTTGGTATCCTGAAGCATTCAATGTTCCTTTCACTGGAACTAAGGGGCCAAGCCCAGCTCCGTGGCGATGGATCCCCCCTATCCGTCTCTCATTCATCCTGTTGAGCTGATAGAGGCGCTCAGGAACACTTTGGGCTGACGTGAGAACTGTTGATCTTCCTGCAGAGCTCACGCCGCTGCTGCCCGGGAACAGCAAAGCCGGCGAGAGCAGCAACGGTGACGGGGCGACCCTGAGGCAGCGGGCGATGTGATGATCCAGCGGAGGGACGGACGCCGCAGCATCGTCTCGGATCTGGGACTAGCCCCTCTCCTCCAGACTGGTCGTCAGCAGATCTTTTACAAGCAATGTTCGATCCTAAAACACAGATGAAACTTGTTTTGCTGTTTGCTGAATGTTGGGATTTTGTCGATGCTGTAATATGTAAATATGAAACTTCTCACGGACAGAGAGAGACGGACGGACGGACGGATCTCCAGAGATGTGCTTGTGCTTTGCCCATGTCGCCGTCTGCTGCCTGAGGCTGCCGGTTATTCCCAGGGAGCAGCATGTCCGTGTGTTCCGGCCCTGAGCGAGCGTCCACAAACTGACAGAAAGTGAGGGGAAAAAAAATGGAGGAGAGGATTGTATTTGCACTGCCGTTATGGGAGAATTTTTAAGAAGATTGTCTGTAGACATTTCATGCCGGTGTCGCGGTTGCAACCGGGAATTCAGTTTGTGTTCCTTTCTGCATGTGGCAGCTAAAACGTGAAGCTACTGGTTGAAAAGATGCCACGGTTTCAGATGTCACACGCCTCCTTCAGAGCCGACTAATGATTCACATTTCACTCACATGGATCAGATGATTCCCTTACGTAGATTGTTTATCTACATGTGCTATAAGTTGTGCTACAGCCATCAGTTGTACAAATGCAGTACGTTTTTAATTAGTTTTTCCATAGAAACGGTTCAAGACGTTAATCGCCTCATGTTTGATAAGTGCGCGCTGTCTTCGACATGTCAATCATTTATTACGACTTAATGACGGGAGGTACCTCAGAGCGTGGGTGCTGTGGGTCTAATCATTTGATTGAAAGACTAGTTTCCAGGACGTTCTCGACCTGGAGTCTAACCTGCCTTCTTGCCTCCGAATCTCAGGAATAATCATAATAATGTCACCACTTCTCAGGTGATTTCTCATGTTTACGAGTGTCTGTTTGATTAACTCCCTCCGCTGCCTGTATACATGAACTGCACTAAGTGCACTACACTTTTTTAAATGTAGGTTTTTGATATTGCTGTGGGTTAGTTCTCTCTAGCTGGTTTGCCTGTCTTTCCTGCTGTTATCCATGTGTTTGCTGAACTGTATGGGAGGGTTCATATTTGTGCAGCGGGAGCCAAACGGTTCTCATGTTGACACACTTTTCTACTTTTCTGCATGTGAGATGACGTGTCGTTGTGTGAAACAGCCTCCAGTCATTGCTGTTAGTTATAACCCTCGTTGATTGTCTTCAGACTAAACGCTCCCCACACCAAACAGACCAGCTGTCCGTACAGTGTCTTACTACAGCATCGTCATGACTTGGCACTTTAAATAAAGCTGAATTTAAGACGTCCCCCTCGAGTGTCTGATTATTCTACTGTGTGATTGCAACAGTGAGACCTGAAGACGTAGCTGGCCTGTCACAATGAATTGTTGTTGTATAAAACATCAGAAAAAGTGAACCACATTATCTCAAAGCAGAGTTCAGTCTATACATAAAATGTAGATTACAGCATGTACATATCATAGATACATACGTAAAATATTACATTATATATTTTATTATAATTAGTATTGTTCATATGTAATAGTTTTTTAAAGTGCTTCGCTGCATGGAGTTTGTGATTTCCCGCCCTAACCCAGGCCCCACCCACTTCCGCACTACCCGGAAGTACGTCAAAGTCCACAATGGGGAAGTAAACAAACTTCAGACACAGCCATAGACTGTGAATGAAAGACGCTTCCATGTCCGTATCAATAGTCTCATACACGTGAACACGCGTCAGTTTGGTGAGTGAGACTTTGTGTCTCTTTACGATGTTTTCATGAGCTGACTGTTGTGTTGTGTGAAAGTTGGTGTGGATTGATTGACACTTTGTTCTGATCGTTTTATAGGTAATTCCAGCTGCACAAAACTTTTATTTTTAGAAAAAGGAAGGAAAAGGAGAGAGAAAGGAAAAAGGATCAATCACATAATATGCAGAAAACAACACACCTTTGTCTTGAGCAGTCAGAAGCAGAATCAGCATCGGGTTTATTGTCAGGTAGTTCTTTGACTTAGTTAAACAGCTACATCTTTTCACTTTATAGATCAAACCCTGAGTCGATAAACTGAACAAAGTATTTGTTGGTAGGAGAATGCATGCCTGTACGTTTGGGTACCAGCCTTTTTCCAAAAACAGAAAAAAAGATCCCCAATATGTGGAGTGGAGTTGGTTGTCTGAATGCCCAGAGGGAATGTGCTCTATGACAGATGTTTACGTGGAGTAAATATGGGGGAGGATGGAGTACGTGTTGCTCCTCCTGCTAATAAACTGCTCAAACTCAGAACAATCAAGTTGCACACTGAGTTATTTTAACACCCGTGATCTTTGGATGTAGGTGTGCAGCACTGACACAGGAACCAGGTTAAGGTTTTATATCCTGAAGTCCGAAGGTCACGTCACTTGGACACCATCATAATGACTTCTCTCACCATTATTGCTTCACATTTGCCGATTTTTACGTCCTCTGACGTCCCGGTTTGTCTGTCACTCATCACCTCAGGATCATCTCAGCGACTCGTTTGGCTCGGCTTGCGTTCATGTGAATCCAGGTTAAACTGAGTGGAGTCTCCCTTTAACCACAGGCGGGAGATTCATTCCCAGTGGGTGTGTTCAGTGCGCGTTGATACCCCGACAGGGTGAGTAGAAACAGAGGTCCGTCTTTGTGATTCCTTGTGATTCTTTTATCGATCCCCTGACGACAGCGCCGCATGTCTCTCTCTCCGACTGTTCACCTGTTCAGCTTCACGACGCCAAAAACCTGTTCTGGCATTTTGTCGAGTGGCTCTCTGTGGCTTTGCAGGAGTCAGGCTGAGGCCAACACAAAAATAGCCCCCAGGCTGCTCCTATGAATAACAGCAAATCTGGCAGAAGTTTGGAGCAGTAATATAACTGAACTCGCAGCCAGTTAGGAGCTGTGCAGCTTCAACATGTTTGCAGTGTTTTCCTCTCACCACAAAAGTCTCATAACTAACACTTATTAAGTGCAGTGAAGTAGTCATGCTTTCCAGATCTCATACAGTATATGTGAAAACTCACAGCAATACAGTTAAGATGTATGTACAAAAAATGCTGCATAAACAACTTAAGGCCAAATAAAGCCTTTTATATGACGTGGGCTCAGTGTTGTGGAGAAGCTTTTTGCCTGACTTTAGATTTTATAGTTCCTGCAAGATAGTCAAAACATTTACAAAATGTACCAAAAGACAACGCAGTCTGTGTCCCGTTCCCTCTTTTTCATCCTGGTACATTTTGACTCGTTCTTCTCACCGGACATCTCTCAGGGCCAACCAGGGTTGATGAAATAACTGATCAATTAACTGACCAGTGTAATAATCGAATAGATCATCAGTAGATCATCAGTAGATCAGAGCGAAGAGAGAGAAAGATTTCATGAGATGACACTAAAATTCTCTGACCTCAGCGTGAATGTGTGTGATGTTGAGTGTCTCAGTGTGAATATTTTCTGCTGTCTTTCATCTCTGTGACAGAACATTTAATGTCATTGAGATGAGGACAAAGAAATCTCATTTTGGGATTTTAGAAATTACCATTTTTGCATCATTTTATAACCCAAACAACCATTGTAGCCCTATGCATTACCCTGTAATGCTTAACAGTTTAACAGCACGCTCTCTGTACCCTGCACAGTGTCCCGCAGCGTTAAACCAAAGGAGAGATGTCGTCTCCAGAGATCGCCTCTCTCTCCTGGGGGCACATGATGGTGAAGGGCTGCTCCTCCAGCTACAAAGACTGCAAGGTCTGGCCTGGAGGCAGCCGCGCCTGGGACTGGAGGGAGACGGGCACCGACGTGAGGCTTCACTAAGCAGCACTGGCTGTATCGCTGTATCAATGTATGACTGTATGACTGCGTGTGCTACTCTCCTCTGTGCAGCATCGGCCCGGGGTGCAGCCGGCCGACCTGGAGGAGGTGCTGAGGAAAGGAATCGATATTTTGGTCATTGGCCGAGGCATGAGTGAGGCTCTGCAGGTAGGACACACCTGCACACACACACACACGCACACGGCAAATTGTTTTATTATAGTTATCAAAGGTCTTATTTTGTCCTCACCTCAAGGACATTCAATTTTCTGTCATAAACAGTAAAGAAGCCAGAGAATATTCACATTTATGAAGCTGAGATCAGAGAATTCTTGCAGAAAATTCCTTAATTGCCCCACAGGCATAAATTAAGTTTCCTGAATGAACCCATTGATAGCCCTGTGGATTTACTGAGAACACCTGCCGGAAACGTACCCAAACTAAATTGGATGTTGCTCTTCAACTCAATGAACTCTGAAATTTTACAGTCAAATTTACTGTGACTAGTATTCCGTTATTGTGCAGATTAAGTGGATATAGTTAGTAGTGGCCTGGAAAAAAAAAGTCTTAAGGTTTAACCTATTTTCAAACCAGTCTGATGTAATGTTACGGCCGTAGCTTTGAAGTTGCTCTATTCATTGATAGGAGGACCTGCCTGACCACAAATCAGTTATTTAAAGAGTTTTGGATTGTTTTATTAGTCAATGAATTGCTAAGTTGTTGAAGCTTGATAGACTCGTTTCCTTCTACATTAGTTGGGTGGGATAAGTCTGAATCAGTGCAGGTTCACTGTGGCATCTGCCATCGCCATCTCTGAAGCGGGGTCTGTGAAATGTCGCAGGTTCCCACTCCCACCGTGGACTTTGTGAAGCAGAAAGGCGTGGACGTCCGAGTCCTGCAGACGGAGAGGGCCGTGGCCGAGTACAACAAGCTGGCCGGACAGGGAGCCAAGGTGGGGGGAGTCTTCCACTCCACCTGCTGACCGCCGTCCCGGCCCGCCCCAGCCTCACACCGAGGCCAGCGGCTAGGAAAGAGCACGGCAGCACTCGTTCTCTGCTCTGGATCTCAAATGTATTTCCGCTGACTCGCTACACAAAATAAAACATAGGAAAATCACGCGCTGCTTTGTCTCTATTACAACTATTATATACACATTTACATACAGGAAACAGGGAAAACAGAGAGAGTGCTTTTCATGGCTGAGGGGCATCGTCTCTCAGCCCTGGGCCTCTCAGCGTCGGGCTGGTTTGGGCATGATGAAGACTTTGACGGGTTTGCTGAAGGGGATGATCCCCTCCACAGCGGCCTCTGGTGGCGGGAGGCTGTCGATGCTGTCGCTCCATCCCAGCTTGGAGGCAGAGTGAGAGGAGGAGGAGGAGGAAGAGGAGGAGCTGTAGGCGAGGAGGAGGCGAACCTCGATCTGAGAGGGTTCTGGAGGAGGAGGAGGAAATTAGCAGCGATGGTTTAGTTAAGACTGAGCAGAGCAGCTCTGAGTGTCACATTACCACATTATCGACAGCTAGCACTTTAAACCTTTAAACCCAGCTGATCTGAGGTCTGTTGTATAGTTGTGCTTTATAGATATAATTACAAACTACAACTGTTTAGTGAGTTAAAGATGGGTTGCTGGTTACAGCATGGAGACAAGGTCTTGAAGAGGTCCTAAAACATTAACTTCAGGATTCCTGCAAATTCCCTATAATTCCATATAAATATACAATAGTCTACATGATTCAAAGTGTGTGTGCGTGTGTGTGTGTGTGTGTTGCTGACCTGTCCAGGCTGTGTGTGACAGGTAAACCTGAGTGATGAGCCTGTGTCTGTTGGGTCCAGGTTTCCTGAAGTCCGCAGGTTTGGGATGGATCACATGACTCTGTCCATCTGGGTAGAGAACCTGAAAAGACAGGACCCGAGGAGAACTGTGAATCATGAACCGGACAGAGACTAACACCCACCAGTCCAGCAAACCCACACCGTGCTGTGGGAGTGGGTTCAACGGGAGAGGAGAACCAGTGTGAGGTGGAAGCATGAGGCGACAGGCCTGGGTGTCTGGCCCTCACTGACCTGCACTTTGACAGTGTTCTGAGGGTCCTGGACGTGCTCCAGAGTGGCGTCGATGTCCAGCGCCACCACCAGGCCGGTGGTGAACCTCAGCGGGTTGTCAGACTCTCCTGTGGGCTCGATGATGGTGGCTGTGGCCTGGTGGATCTGCACAACAACACGACACACATCTGTTCACCGGAGCGCACACACCCACACGTCCACACATCCCCACAGACACCGTTAACCAAGACTGGGTTAGTGATGGAGAGTTGTCTGGTTCATGTTAACTGCTAATACTGGGGATCAGTGGGCGTGTCATCAGTCAGTTCATGTGCTACCCTGCTGCTCTGGCTCTACCTGCTGTACTCTCTAGCTGCTCTGGCTCTACCTGCAGTGCCCTCTAGCTGCTCTGGCTCTACCTGCAGTGCTCTCTAGCTGCTCTGGCTCTACCTGCTGTACTCTCTAGCTGCTCTGGCTCTACCTGCTGTACTCCCTCGCTGCTCTGGTTATACCTGCTGTACTCTCTAGCTGCTCTGGCTCTACCTGCTGTACTCTCTAGCTGCTCTGGCTCTACCTGCTGTACTCTCTAGCTGCTCTGGCTCTACCTGCTGGGGCAGCCTGAGCTGCAGCAGGCTGCTCTGCCTCAGCGTGGTCTGCAGGATCTTCACCATCTCCACCGGTTTACAGGACGACAGACGAGGCAGCAGCTCCAGCAGCTTGTCCACGAAGCTGTCCTGGAGGTGAGGCAGCTCGGCCAGAAACAACCTGGGGATGGGGGGGGGGGGGGGGGGGGGAGGCGGGGGGGTTAACCTCAGGTTATCATCAGGTTATCATCATGTCATCAGGTTATCATCAAGCTGTCATTTTGTTGAAATCTTGATAATCTGAGTCCTGGCTTTATGTGGATACAACACCACAAATAACGCCCAGCAGCAGCATCTGTTTACTACACATACACCCCAATCACACATTCAGGAAATACACAACAACCTCTCCTCCCCACAATCCCACATCCTCTATATTCACAGAGAAAAGACAAAAGAGAGAGCAAAAAAAAACTCCTCCTAAATTCCTAAATGTCTGAAATGAAGCCGAGGCAGCGTTCACACGTCTGACAGAAAGTCTCTGCAAACTCTTCCAGAGACGACCTGTCACTGTCACTGAGCTCTCACACAGTTTGCTTCAGCTTCAGATCTCTAACGTCTTTTGATCAGCTCTCTGACTTCCTCCTTTGACCTAGTGGGGATGTTTCTCTGACTTCTGTGAAGCATTTGGAAGTTATTGAAAATATATGAATCGGGGGGTAAATTAAAATCCCACCTCTGAAAAGACTCAATGTCCTGCAGGAACTTCTCACAGCTGCTGATGAGAGGGTCCAACCTGGGGAGGGACAACAAGGCTGAAACGCTGCGTGTGTGTGTGTGTGTGTGTGTGTGTGTGTGTGTGTGTGTGTGTGTGTGTGTGTGTGTGTGTGCGCGTGCGTGCACTGACCCCTGGCGGGTGCGGGCGGTCAGGATGAGCTGCAGAGCTTTGGCCTGGAGCCGTACGTGGTGCACCGTGGCCACCTGCCTGCTGTCCAGGCCGCTGTACATGAACTCCAGCTTGTAGGTCTCCTCCAGGATCTGCACACACAGCCATCACTGTAGATAGCCACACAGGTGAGTGTGTGTGTGTGTGTGTGTGCGTGTGTGTGTCTGCGTGCCGACCTGCTGGGCTGCTCCAGTAGCCGCGACGTTCTGTTTGACGCAGAGCGGCACCGCCATGTTCCACAGCTTCTCCTGCAGAGCCTGGGGAAACAGCCCGGGGTCAGTGAACCTCCCCTGTCCCTCCAGGTCCTTCTAGAACTAGATCGACTAGATCAGACCTCCCTCTCATACCTTCATGAGCAGCAGCTGGCAGCGCAGGTACGTGGCGCAGAAGTCAGCGGCTCCGGCCAGCTCCTTCTGCAGCTCCCCGAGCCTCTGCAGGTCCCTGAGACACACACACACACACACACACACACACACACACACACACACACACACACACACACACACACACACACACACACACACACACACATTATCACCCATTAACTCCAGAGACACAAATGTGCAAAACCTAAATGTCAAAGTAAAAACTAGAGATGGAAATACCTGACTTTGGAAAAACCTGGAGTAAACATAGTTTATTTTCCTGAGCTTGTTCTCCAGATGTGTCCATCTATCCAAGTTGATCTCAAAGTCTGATGGAAACTCTTTGTTCACATTTACAGGTCACATGATCTGACCGAGGGGTCACATGATCTGACCGAGGGGTCACATGACCTGTTCCCTTCAGACCAGATGGGACAGACGGACCCGTTTCTACATCTGATTCAAAGATCTAAGAAATCAATGTTTTGGATGCCCAACTATGTCAAGGCAATAGAAAGTCTCATATGCAAAATAGTAGCCGACGGACTTTCAGAAATACTGATTTTATTCTGTGGAAAAACTGTGAGGGAACTGTGAAGGAAACGCAGCTACCTTAAGCCATTGACTGTATAGATCCCAGTTCAGTTCAGCTGTTTGTTTGCAAAGCAGCAACACTAATGAGCTGGAGCTCAGAGAGCCAGGAAATACATCGAGCAGCTCCTGTGAGACTTGCGGGGGAAATGACACGAGCAAGGTGTGATCGTGTTCGTTTTGTAGATAAGGCTTTAGTTTAGTTTTACTGTTCTGGTTCAGTTTTGAGGGTGTGACTTGTGAGATTCACTGGTGCTGGTGACCTTTACTTTTACACACAGAACATCAAAGAAAACGATTCCAAAGCGCACACACACACACACACAGAGCATGTTAACCTACACACCCAGTAACCTGCAGAACCAGGAGCACCTGAGATAGAAATCATGGAAAAACTACTCCAACTGCAGCCTCAGATTCGCCTGCAGCGAAACTCAAGATTGAGGAGGAGGAAAGAACACGGATCAAAGGCCAGGCCACAAAAACCATCTGTGAACTGTGTCTGTGTGTTTGTGTCTGTTTACCACTCTGTACTTGCATCTGCGTATGCAATGCAGCAGATGGGTCCTTTTCTAAAGTGAGGGGGACGGATCGAAGTGCCTTCGAATCTGGGTGGGTCGAACCCCACCTGACCCGCCCTCCATCTGCGCCCATGCTTCAGGTGTGTGTGTGTGTGCATGCGTGCGTGCGTGCGTGCATGTGTACCGTATGGTGAAGTCCAGCAGGTCCTGGGCCCCGGCGGCCTCCAGGTTCTGGATGGTGTTGACTCGGTTGAGGCTCTGCTGCAGGAACAGCTGAGCCGACTCCACAGAACCAGAGCCACAGCGAGAGTCCACCAGGTCCAGACCGCTGCCAGGCAGCTGCAGCACATCAGGGGGGTGGAGAGAGAGGGTGACTGTGAGTGTGAGAACAGTGCGTAGATGGCACAGGTTGTGTGCAGCTCGGGCTCAGCAGGAACTGTGGTTTGTCTGTTTCTCACTGTGGATTTGACGCCTTAGAGAAGACGAGCTTCTTTATCTCTTCACTGCTGCTTTATTTGCAGGTGTGCTTCTCAAGCATTTCATTCACTTGTGATTGAAAAGTAAAGAAAGGACTGCAACATCTTGCTGCCAAACAGCTTGCTATGCAAACACTGTTCAATCGTTAGAATGTGTATTTGGCATTGGTTTTGTAGCCTTTACAATTCCATTGTCCGTGTAGAGTGACAATAAAAGCTTTCAGTTCTATTCTTATGAACAACCATTTCAGCAATCATTTGTCAATAGACCATAAATAGTAGATATATCCACAAAATGTTATATATACTGTATATATACTATATTATTACATATAATGTTATATATACACACACCCAATAATCGACTGTGTTAAGGATAGTGTGTTGCAGCTCTGCTGTGCGTGTGTCTGTGTGCATGCGTGTGTGTGTGCATGTGTGTGTGTGTCTGTGTCTATATGTGCATGTGTGTGTGTGTGTGTGTGTGTGCGAGCTGCCACTCACTCTGAGCGGAGGGACCAGGTGGGACAGGCTGTCCCTCAGGTAGGCGTAGTGCCTGAACGTGTGGTCGGAGAACAGCGCCGGCATCGTGGGACATGACTTGGCGGCGTTGAAGACCAGGACGAGCACAGCGATGTCTGACGCGACGGGCAGAGTCAAGAGGAAAGATCCGGAACGCATAGAACGCACCCACACGTCTGAGGCTCACTGACCTGTGGAGCATCTCTTGATACTCACGAGTTGTTCTCAGGCTATCAAGCCACAGATACGTTGTTTTATTCAGTTCTACACATGCTGACATTTCCAGACAGTGCTTTGATCGCATATATGCCTGCACTGTGTGTGTGTGTGTGTGTGTGTGTGTGTGTGTGTGTGTGTGTGTGTGTGTGTGTGCGCGTGCGTGTGTGCAAAGAAACTACTGAAGACTCGTATCTTACCAACACTGTCCCCTCCTCTACAGAAATCTCAAAGGAATGACCACATTTCCCAACATGGAGGAGACTGAGGACTTTTCTGCCCATTCCCTGTTTACAACGACACAAGTCCTGTGTTTGATGAATTCATCAGCTGATTTCAACTGTTGAGGTGTGTGTGTGTGTGTGTGTGTGTGTATGTGTGTGTGTGCGTGCGTGTAGGATACAAGCAGGATCGTCCATGTCCGGCTCTGGCGTGTCAAAGTAGGGATGTGTGCTGAGCAGCTCAGGAACCAGAGGCAGCACCAGGGTCGGGTGACGGGAGCCCAGGAACTTCAGGCACCTGAGGACAGAGAGGACGAGTGGACACGCTCTAACCTCTGTGCGTCTCTTCCATACCAAACTCAGCCCTGGATCAGAACCCCGACATCAGCTTTAACAGCCCAGCCAACCAGCCGGGGGCGCACGGAGTCTTACTTCCAGACGGAGTTGCGGTCGGTGGGATACTTGTTGAGGTTCTTGAGCAGCTCCAGCAGAGCGAGCTGGATGCACTCCTTGGTGGAGACGTTGGTGTAGCAGATGAGTTCGTGCAGAGCCTCTCTGATGTCCCGGGACGAGTCCTGAGGAAGGAGACCACCCGTCGGCGGAGGATCGCGTCAGGGTTGCCGGCCGGACAGGAGGCGTGGGTGTGAGTGTGCCTGTGTACCTCCAGCACAGCCAGCACCGTGTCCAGCTGGTCCTCCCTGAGGGTGATGTGGGTGGAGATCTGCCTCAGGACGTGGATGGACTGCAGACGCACCTCCTCGATCTCGTCGTTGAACATGTCCACCAGGAAGTCCAGACACTTCTCGGCGAAGCTGGGGGACGAGCGGGCCAGCTGGCACAGCGCCTCCACCGCCGCGATGCGCACCTCTGACAACGCCACCGGACGTACAGAAAAAACACCAGGGGTGAATACGAAAAACATGGAGGGAAAGGAGGGAGAGAAACTTACCCATAATCAGAGATCACACTGGGCTGCAGCCCTGTGGAGCTCAGCTGATGTATGCATTATGGATGGTATGCATGTTATATATTGGGCATTATCTGTGTCTGCTTATTTTAACATTTATCGCTTGTTGTCTAGGATTTTCTTGGCATTTCTAGAAACAACTTCGAAGGTTTTTCTACTGCGTTTTGCATGTTGCGTCACGGGTCTGTGAGGATCAAAGTATGTCCTAGGTCTGTAGCAGCTGACAAGTAATGGTTTGAGCCATTACATTACACACTAACTGTTAAATAATTCATATTTGTGGCATTTGATTTGACTTGTGTCCGAAGACAATGAGCTGTTCCATTGTTTGAGACAATGACTGCAGTTCCTTGATTGGTTTAGACAAAATGTGTACAAGTGTTTTTTGGTTAACCAGATGCAGCTATGGACCTGTTTGGTCCGTAGCATTGGACCGTGGGTCACAACCTCAGTGCCTTCAGAGGCACGTACCAGCTGCTGCTGCTACCCTGCCGCCAGCACGTACCGTACATCTCGTCCTCCAGGCCGTGGACGAAGGCGCCGCAGGCTCCTGAGGCGATCAGGTTCACGGTGTTGGTGTCCAGCTGCTCTTTGGGGGCGTCGTCGGCCCACTTCCTGCCGGAGGAGAACTCTCCGGAGGTGAACAGCTCCTTGGCTCGCTCGTGAGCCGTGCGCTTCCTCTGCACAGGAGGGGTGAATGTTCACGCTCTGCGTTTCATTCCTCGCTGATTGAAACGACAGGGCCCAGAGAACTCACCCTGAGATCGGACATCAGCTTCTTATCCAGAGTTTGCTCCAGGAAGTGATGGCTGACCAGCTGCATCGAACCCTGGGGCGAGAGAGCACATTCCAGATTCACCTAGTCACCTACAGCTCCTCCCACACACTCTGTGTGTGTGTGTGTGTGTGCGTGTGCGTGGTCCCGCCCCCTCACCAGAGTTTTGGCCGCCTGCACCCGGACCATCCAGGAGCCGTCGCTGACCATGTGGCTGATCTTCCCGAAGGCGTCGTCCACCAGTCGGATCTCCTCGTTGGACGACGGGATGGGGACAATGCTGATCGGACGGATCAAAATAAATACAGGAATGACAACTTTGTGGCTCTCAGAGTTAACATCATCAGGTCAACAAACAGGACAGGACCAATACTGAGACAATTAGCAGCATAACTATGAGAAACTCATATTTACATTTATATCACTGTTCACGTCACTGCTGTGCCACTCCAAATGTTCCCTTTGTGGCATGAACAAAGACAGATTCTATCCTGTTCTGTTTCTCTCTCAACTATCTTTCTATATTCTTTCTCTTCTAGCTGCATTATTCTTTCTCTTCTACTTCCTTTGAATTAAAATGTTACACAGGGTATCAAACATGGACACAGAGTTTTGAACTTTTCTGGACAACCAAACCTTACAACCTTACCTACCATCTACCAAACCTTACAGCTTGACTAGCAGTGAAGCACGGTCACTATTCATTTCTTTTCTCAGACAACAAACAAACTGAAGACAAACTTAAGAACTGCCAGTGGTGCATGAGGGTGGGATGGGCATTTCTCTGTTATGATTACCTATTTAGCCCTATTTTTACCATCGCATTTTCTCTACTTATTTGCATCGGTTCTCAGTTTGGCTCATGTATCATTTCAGAATCTGGAGCTAATCCACTCTCTGATCCTACTTGAACTACCAGTAGCAGAACATCCGTGCCCACTCACCTCTCGGGGTAAAGATGGCTGAGCACCCAAACCATCTGCACGGCAGCCGACCGGACCTGCTCGTAGTCATCTGACAGCAGGTCACACACCTACACGCACACACACACACACACGCACACGTTGTTGTGCGTCTTCATTTGAACAGTCATTCATTCTATACACAGCGCTGACTCTGGCAACACAGTGTTGTTACCTGCTCATAAATGATCTCATGAATCTTGATCCCTCTCTCATGCAGCTGCAGCTGAAAAGCACAGGCAGGAAGCAACAGTCAGGTTTTTGTAAAAAGGAATCACGAGCTCAGCGGAGGCCCCTAAGGTCTGAGTGGTGGTGCAGGCCGTACCATGGCTTTGAGGGCGGCGGTGCGAACCCTCGGGTCCTGGTCTCCGAAGTAGTCGCTGATGATGATCTGGACGTCCCTGGCTCCTGCTGGACGACACGACGCAGCAGAATCAGCGAAAACAACTCGGAACACAGCCGTGACTCCTCACGTTGCTTTAGAGATGTTAGAGTGGGCTTAAGTACTGGGACATTACATTTCATAGGTCCTCCATTCCATCTGCTACTCGAATGTTTAACACCCTGCTCTGCTCCCATAAGAATGCATTCTTTCTGACTCATTCAACCTTTAGTGGTGCGTAGTTTATGTCGCTGTTGGAGAGACTATGACTGCGTGCGAACATGCAGTAATGTATCCTTTATCCTTAGTTTTTCACCATTTGTAAAAGCCCTTGTGCATCGATGCAAAAAATGTCTGTTATCTGATCAGATAACAGGCCTTGTTTGTTAGACCTTATATGTTGTTTGCATGTTCGTCTTTTTCCAACTTTGTTTTAGAGACTTCTGGATCTGTTTTTGTGTCGTCAATAGGAGAGAGAGAGAAACTCATCTACATGGCTACATGGATACACAGGAAATTGACAGTTAAGACCCTCTATCTTTAGAGAATCTTTGACTCTTTAATAGCAAAATATCATCAAATACTACAAACCTAAAGATGTTCCCTGTCCCTCAGTGTCTTTGGTCAGAGACGACTCCACCACGCCGAGACATCCCAGCAGCTGCAGGCACTTGTTCCTCACCCCGAAATACGTGTCAGAGAGATGCTGAAAGGAAGGTGGAGGACGAAGCATTTGGTTATTGAATGTTATTTCTCCATATCTGTTAGAGCGTGCGTGCGTGCGTGCGTGCGTGCGTGTGTGTGTGTGTGTCCCACCTTGCAGGCCACATCTATGAGCCTCTGTCTGACTGCGGGGCTCTCAGGCAGCTGTGTACCGATGACCAGCAGAGTGTCCAGCAGCTGAGCGAGGACCTGATGAGACTCTACGGAGCAAACACAGACGTCAGCAAATACACAGGGGAGAGGTCAAGATGCCACAGATGTGCGGATGTTTCTTACTCTCGTTGCCGAGGGTGTTGATGGCATCGTCCACGATGCAGTCGGGGTTGAAGCCCTGCGTCTTGGACAGCAGCCCCAGCAGGGACGCGATCTTCAACCTCACAGAGTTATCTGTCTCCTGCAGGGCGAGTGGCATCAATGTAGCTACAAAACACACCACGCACACATGGCCTTTTTCATCATTGCGTAGGGACAACTGGTTTGCAGAAAGTACCTTGTAGTAGTGCTCCAACAGGATCCTGACCACTCCCTCCACGCTCTCCGTCTCCACAGGTTTGCGGGCGAACTGCAGCAGGTACTGCAGGGCATCCGTGGAGTTGGTGGCCTTACAGAGGTCGATGTGCAGCGCTGCAGACTTGCTGGGTTTGGAAAGGCGAAGCTTCTTGGCCGGAGCCTCTTCATGGGGAATCTGAGGACACAAGACAGCTGATGACAGCGCTGTGTTGTTGATTTTAAGGACTTGAATGATCATTCTTCTGCAGTACTACACTCTCTCGATGACTAGTTTATACCTTTGTAAATAATGTTCCCATTTGTTGACCCACTGTATGCCTGTCTGGAGGTTGCTTTTGGTTTGGTTTGTTGTTAAATCTCAATGGCCAGAGGGGTGGCCATGAATTTACACAATTATAAAACACCTCTAGGTTTTTATAGTTTTAATATTTATTTACCAATTATACTGAGAAAACATGGTGCAATGATGATCTTTGACGAAAAATAGCATTACCAGTATAGGTTCCCACTTCACACTTTTCATCTCTGTTCTTAAGTGACTATTACATGAGCCAAATAGCAGTAGTTGCACCCTTAATATTGACTGTAATGTTTTCAGGAAACTATTAAACTCTGATCTTAAAGATTCAGAGTCAGAAAACAACATATTTCATTCATTTTGTTACTCAGAGACGTTTCTCATACGAACTATTCGTTGTGTATTCCTCCACTTAATAACAAGCAAAAACTATATATAAGAATTAGTCTGGGTGTTTGCAGGCTGCTTTACCAGAATCCCCGAATTATATCGTAACCAAACAGCTTTTAGGACATTTTTGGACACAGTCCTCAGTGTTAAAAACGAGCTAACGTCAGTTGGCCGTTTATCATTAGCCACCATGCTAGTAGTTAGCTCTGCGGTTTCCAACATTTATCGTCTTTAATTGTGAAACTACAACACGCAGTGAGACTGAAACTCCACCAACTCACCTGTACAACTTTAGAAAACTCCTCGTAAACTCGCTTTTTCAAGTGTGCTGCCATATCCACTGAACAGAGGTTTTGTTCACTGGCTTCGTTCTACACAGCAACATGCAACTGTCCCATTAGACTTTCCGTAGCGGTAGGAAAAACGCGTTTCGTAAATCGAGTAAAAAGCAAAAAGTCGGAGGGGGAAATTTCTGTAATGGTGTGTAGAACATTTGCTAGAATAGAAAATATAAATACAAACCATGACTGAAAATGTAAAACGTAAAAGAAAAGATATAAATTAAAAGGGTTATGGCACGAACTCTGTATTGCACAGTGTTATTGAGTTTTTTTTTAAAGAGTAATAGCCTGCTCCTGGGTAACATTCCTAAATGGGCTTTTTAAAGAGAACTTTGGAAACATATCTGTATTATCACCCGATATGTAAACTGTTTTATCTTAGATAGATAGATAGATAGATAGATAGATAGATAGATAGATAGATAGATAGATAGATAGATAGATAGATAGATAGATAGATAGATAGATAGATAGATAGATAGATAGATAGATAGATAGATAGATAGATAGATAGATAGATAGATAGATAGAATTGACGGAATAACCTTGTGGAACTTTTCCACAGGGTTGACAATATCCAACAAAGTATCTGAATACTTCCATGTAAACGCCTCTCTGAGACAGGAAACCAAAAAAACACTGCAGATGACCTGTATCTAATTTCTTGGGCAAAGATAATAACTGTCTTAAGGCTCAACCTCACCCACGGCTGTGACAAGACAAGTCATGGAAAATCCCCTTAACCTAGTAAAGTAGTAGTAGTCCGCTTCATCAGAGCTGCATGTCTCATCTCAGAGGTGTGAGACACCAGCAGTGAACAGTCAGCCATAATATCTGTCTGTAGTCGTGGGACGTATTACATTGGTGCCCAGAGCTGCGGCTGAGGCCGTTATTTGTGGTTACCTGGCCCAAGTAAAGTGTCTGGCACATGTGGGCGTGTATGAGTCCTGTGGCACGAGCCTGTAGGCAGTCAGACAAGACGGAGGGATGAGAGGCAAAGATGGCCTTAAGCCTTGACTCCAATATAAATGACTGACAAATGACAACGCATTATTTCTATATCAAACAACAAGTAGAGTGTGCTTAGGAACATCGGCAAACAAGATGACAACTTCAAACACTGCACAGCAAGTTCTTTCTTTCTTTCTCATGTTCTTTCTTTCGCTCTTTCTGTTTCTTTCTGTTTGTTTGTCGATGTTAGCATTGATCTTAGAGCCTGCTCAAAGCCGTGCCGTGTGTCGGTCTGACCTTTGAAAACCTCTCCCCACATACCTTTCCAACAAGCAACGGTGGGGGAGGCTGTGTCCAACCACTTCTCTTCAGTTTCCGAAAGCTGACGATTCACCCTCGCCTTGCGTTATGATTGGACAGCTGTCCAGATGTGGAAGAAAAGTTTGAACTCTTCCCTCAGGCTCAACAGCGTCTGTCACACGATAAACATCCGTAGTATCTCACAATGAAGTTCAGTTCAGGCTCTGGCCAAACTCCAGATATGCAGATTTTCAAATTTCGATTTATTGCCCGTTTCTTTTTCTCAGTTGAATCAGATAATAATGAAAATGTCAGTCTAATTTGATGCAGTTTTGAATATGATAATTTAAGATAAGAAAACATCACACACCTGATGGTTTAAATAACTTAAATAGCTAAAATTGTTTTGGTGCCACACCAGAGAACTTCGAAAGAGATTGGCAAAATGGACGTCCATGGCTTGTAGCATCAGGGTTGTTTTTTCACCTGTGATTTGCCTCAACAAATTAACAACACCTGAACGAAGTGAAATGCCACCCCAAATGGGTGGCAAATGCTCATCTTATTATTAGTTTACATGAAGCTCATTTCGCAATACTGGAAAAATAAGGAAGCACCTTTGCTTCAAAATTGGAAAACCTTAATAACAAGTTAGAAATGCTAACGTCAAAGGCCTGGTCAAAGTGCCAATTTGTTTCTTGCTACCTCCTACCTAGCTTGAGAAGCTGTGGACATAATGAAACAGCAGCTTAAGAAGCTGGGTTAAGAAAGGCTAAAGGGACCAGAAAAGGGATGAGGAACTCGGTCCCTGGGGACAAGCTGGCAACTGGAATCAGCAGTGGAACCACTTTGGTGGAAAAGGGGGAATTAATGGAAAAGGATGAACCAATGACATCCAGCAAGGACCTTGGAACCTTGTGTCTTAGGTTGGACCTAGCGTGTGTGTGTGTATGGGGGGGGGGGGGTTCTGTGTAGGTGGGGATAAATGTTAAATGGGATAGGGTTAGGGTTATCAGCCATGATACTCAGATTTGAACTGAGAGGATGTAACAGCTGCCCCCCTTATTTATCTGCAGAGAACAGGAAGCTGACACGGAGCACCAAGCACTCTTCATGCAGAACTGCAGCACGCACACACACACACACACACACACACACACACACACACACTCACACACACTCCCACACTAATTTCAGCAGGCGTAATGCTCAGAGTGAAAACCCCAAACAGCACAACTGCCATTAATGAGGTACAAAGTCAACATATACTGTATTAAGACAACTTTGTGAGCCTAGAGGATGTGCTTTCTCTCTCTTTCACATACACACACACGCACATGCAGCACTTTGAGGCACAGTGCTGTGTTATGTGTTTATTCACATGTTTCCATGTTTATCCTGACAAGCACATGAACTACAAAAACAAACAAAAAAACACAAAGTACAAACACACTGATTTCTGACACACAAAAGACAACTTTCAACCAGTCCCTCATGCACAGACACACACTCAACAGGAAGTAGAATAGGATTTTACAAATGAGCTGAGAGAAGAAATGGTTGAGAGGAAGGTGTAAGAGATAGAGGGAGGGAGTGACAGAGGTAGGGAGGATCGAGCAGGCTGAGAAACAGAAACAGGAAGGTGTGTGTGTGTGTGTGTGTGTGTGAGAGAGAGAGGGTGGCTGAGCGACACGAGTCACAGAGACAAAAGTCTCTTATCTCAGCCTCTAACTCTTTTTCAAAAGGGCTCATCTTGTTTTCTAAATGTAGATGCCACCAGGTGTGTTAGTTTGTGTGTGTATATGTGTATGTGTGTGTGAGGCAGAGTGTGTGTGACATGCCTGAGGAGGAACATTAGAGCCATCACATTTCAAAATGGATCTCCAGTACCGGGCAGCTCTGGATATCTCCACCAGGAACCCTCAGGATGACTTTGAGATCCTGCAGAGAGTCGGAGGAGGAACCTATGGAGAAGTTTACAAGGTCAGATTCAGGTTCAGTTGCTGCTCTTTGGCCTCCCTCTTTTCTGCTTTTGCACTTCACTGATCACTGATCTGTATTCACTATTTCTTAGAAAATGATCTGAATTTGTGAAAGCCTCATATTTCTTGCAATGTTTTTTTTTCTGGCTTTCAAAGAAGAAAGTGTCTATTTATGTATTTATTTTTTAGCTAACACATTTTTCCTTAACTGTTTGAGAAGAATGCCACTCATTCAAAGTCACAATCTACTGTCGGTGATGCTTTAAAATGTGAAATCTCTTCCTCCCTCCTCCTCCTCATCTGCTTCCTCAGGTGTGAGAGACTTCAGCTCAGTCACAGGTGTTAACGTGAGCACAGGCTACCAGATCTCTGCATCACGATGCTAACAGTGAACTAGGTTTAGTTTCCTTGCTTGGTTGCAGCCTGAGCTTCGGTGCAAGCTCCAGCACTGCTGAAGGAAGTGGTTTTACAAGAAGTGAAAGTATTCTCGTAAATAGATGAATTTTTTTTGACAATTTTTCTCCAACCAAAAGAGAAGTTGATCTGAGTTCTGTTTCAAGAGGGGGAGAAAAGAAAAGGAGCAGAGTTGTAAGTGCATCGTGCAAAAAGTCATGATGCTGATCGACCCTGGAAAGATGTTGTGAGTCATCGAGTGAACGCTGAGCTGAACTGAGCGAAGATGAGCTGCTGTGTCTGCGTCTGGAGGCTCAGTGAAAATTGACTTTGCGACAGATTGCAAAAAATATTTCATTTTCTACACACACACACACAAATTTCAAATCACAAATTCATTTTCATTTTAACTTTTTATTTTTTCATTTTCTCATTATTCCTTACGCCGTGTGTGGATTTTGTCGATACAGGCCTAAATTACCTAAATTTCCAGGAGGGAGTCGTCCCAAAGGAATCAATGAAGTTGACTCTAACTCTATTTAGTCTGTTTAGTTTATTTAACCCAGGACGACCCATTGAGAATGAGATCTCATTTACAATGGCAACCTGACCACGAGGTCAGCAGCCCGCTTCATGAAATAAGGCGGATCAAAGGCGTGGATCAAAGACAGAATATAAAAGAATCAATTAGCAGTGAGCAACATTGTTAAATAGTGCCAGTAGTTTGGTGTGTTAAAGTGCTCGGGACACTTTACTTTTTGTGTCCGTTCACTACCAAACTCATGGGCGGCGCAGCCATCCATGGAGTGGAAGGTCGGCGGTTCGATCTCGGTATCCTACAGTCACGTGTTGAAGTGTCCTCAGCTCCCTGACCGCCCCTGACTTTATATCTGTATGTTATCAGTGGGAGAATGGTTAAAACTCCCAGTTAAAGCAGACTGACCATGTAAGGAAGCTACTGCCACCACTGTGTGAATGGGTGTGAATGGGTGAAGGCGTCATGTTTGAGAGCAAATTCTCATTTACACACACATGTCCTGGCCAAGAGGCCCCAGCGAAAATGTGCACAACGTGACACAATTAACATATCAACATCAATGCAATGTAATGCTACAAACAAAATACACAAGTCGAGGGGCACTGGGCAATTAAGTGAGAAGTGCAGATGGGAGTGAGTGTGCGTGCGTGTATGTTCGAAGGATTAACAAGAGCAACAGTCAACAAGTTTGGTGTTTACATTTGAAGATGATGTGAGTTTGAGGTTTAAAGATGTGTTTCTTTTTAAGTCTTTATCATCAAGTGGGTTAGGGTTAGGGTTAGGGTTAGGGTTAGTCACGTTACCATCAAGTAGGGGAACAACCTGCCCAGGATTCTCTGGTACTTCCCCAAACTATCAACAGTCACACCTGAAACGACTCAGACCCGAGCACCTGTGCTTTATTTCCACTGTGATGCAGTGATTTACAGGGGCACCACAACCCACTGTTTACCCACCCTCGTCTTCCTCCTCCTCCTCCCCTTCCTCTTCCTCCACCTCTTCCTCCATTGAAGCTGCAGACCTGATCACGGTCTGTCACTGACCTCAGCTATCTGTGTCTCTCTTACATTACATTTGCATTCACTTGCTTATCAGATGCTTTTATCCAAAGCGACTTCCAAAGGAGAGAAAACATTTTGAACATTTACATCACAACAAAGACTTCCGTGTAACAAACGAAAATCTTGCTCCACATTTTCTAGAATTCATAGTTATCCAAAAATTCAAAGGATTTTTGTCTTTTATCTTTATCTTGCATCTTTATTTTTGTCTTTTTCATGGTTAATTGATGGATCTCAAACTGGATCTGAGTGAAGAACTAACAAAACAACGTGACCTGTTGGTACTTTTTCTTGTCTGTCTCCGTTCACTGTACAACTCAGGCTCTGCTTCACATGCTTGACTCAAACATGATGAGAATTTAACTCAATTCTACCTGGATGATTTTATATTTTGATAACCTCTGGCATATCGGGCTTCATTGTTCTATTGTGTTACTTGAACCAAGAGGCGGTAAACTGTAATCAATGCAAAGTAGGCTCAGCGTGGCGTTAACACACTTCCTCTAACCAGGTCAGTAGGCCCCACTGCCTCCTTCACATGTGGAACGACTCCAGAGCATGTTTGTAGCTACGTGTTGCTGCACTGACAGCAGAGCAGAGACACACGCCCGTCTGCACATGCAGCACTTTCGCAGCAGTAAGAAGGTTGTGTTGAGAGTGTGTGTGTGTGTGTGTGTGTGTGTGTGTTTGTGTGTTAAAGAGAAAGAGAGTCAGCCATGACAGTAAGGACCTAATTTACACCAGTGCTTATGTGGGGCAGCATTAGGCCCTCTTCAGGAGTCCATTTAATGTGTCACACAACTTTTCTCCGAAACTATTTTTTCACTGAAACCAAACTGATGTGTTACGTCTTCGCATCTCAAAGATTCAAAGAGTTTTTATTGTCCTTCATCTGCATTCACACGGAAATGAAACAGAATTGGTGACTGAGGTCCTGGTAGCAGCCTGTAAGTAAACATAATAAATAATATCAGTAATAGTGATGGTAGCAATAGTGCAAACAATGAGTTATAAAAGTAATACAAATAAGGCGGGTAAAATCTAACAGGAAGTAAAGATAAAAATATGAATCCAGTGTTGACCGCTGACCGAGTGACCACTGGTGTGCAAATATGGGACTTTGCAAAAGACATGATAGATACATATCTACATAATACATACATACATACAATATATGATGGCATAATAATAAGATATGTTCAGAATAATTCTGAAAAAGGTGACAAATATTAATGCTCCAAGGATGGGTTGAACACCACCGGAGCCAAAACTGCAAACTGTCGCAGAAGGAGTATTATGACTGTAGAGATGAAAACGGCATTTTATAAACATTAGGACGTCTCCCATATGGAAGTCTGACAAGATCTCAGCCATGCTACGGAAACAAAAATAAGCTGTTTCAATGGAGAGAAAGGTCAGAGAGAGGAGGTGCATCTGCGTGTGTATATTCATGTTCATAGTTGAGTTTATTTTGAGAGAAACCAAGTTCATTGTTTACCCATGGTGGCATGCACCCAGACGACATTTCTGCCCGTCGAGTCTCTAGAAGCTTCCGTGGTTGTTCTGGAGGCAGGAGCTGGTCCTACCTGCCGGGCGGCAACCAGATAAGACAGGACAGGTAGTTATTACTGGCAAGACAACAAACTGCTGCTTCTTTCATCAGAACTAGAAAGTCTTGCCCAACAACTCAAATAACATCGTTCATACATTTGCAAAGAGACGCATGAAGTCACAAGTGTGTCTGCATGGATGTGTGTGTGCGTCAGGTGTAAACATGATGCTGACAGTGACCTAGAATGGAAAAAAGTCTCTTATCTTTTATTTTGTAACAACAGTATATTCCCTCACAGATGTAGGTCAATTCCAAAACCATCCCATCATAATTCATTATGCATGTTGAAAATACAGCTAAAGAATGCACCCACAGAATACTGAGTGTCAAGCTGCCTCTGTTCATGCAGGTGAGGACATGACGGACAGGTTTGTTAGTCTGCAGCAGTTTGGTTTTCAGTTTCTGGTGAAACGTCAGTGTCTCTGCTCCTGGTTCTTCCTCAGTCTCTGATTCCTCCTGACGTGGACGCATCTCTCTATAGCTGCAGCAAAGCTCCAGTTACCACTTAGTGAAGGTGAACAAGCTGAGGAGCTACACTCAGTCACATGATCATTACTGTGGGTGGCAGCCAATCAGAGTGAAGTCTCATATCATCACCATATAGTTTTATAAAGTCACGACAAGTTACCTTTATCGCATTAAGACAAGTACTGAAAGGCGAGGTTATTACTTCTACTGCTGTCAATCATTGTGGTTGCCAGATCAGCATGAAATAGCACCAGATATGCACAGAAAGAGACAGACATAACCAGAAACCTAAGAATAGGAATATAACAGGGCTGTAAAACAGACTCTGAGGCCTTTCTGGTGATTCATTAAACTCCATTAAGCCATCCCAGACCCCCCTGGAATTAATTGTATTGTAACCAGCATCGTTCCTGAGCAAAGTGGGGCCCTACGCAAAAAAGACAAACAGAACTGCGACTTGGTGACAAGTCACAGTTATTCAAACCTCCAAAAGAGGAAAATGAGTCAGTGATAAATCCTTTTATATTATATTTTATTAGTTAGTTAAGTTAGTTATTAGTTAGTTTATTAGTGAGTTAACATTAGAGGAGAAGTAGAAGTAGTGGACAGTACATGTACATGAACAGTTATGTAGCACTTTTAAGAGGACATAGATAAGATACATTACAAAAAAAACCAAGACTGAACATTGACGTAAGAGAAGTTACGCATGAGTCTGGAGACAAAGACAGAATTTATGTGAAAATGTGTTTTGAGGGCTGGAGTTTTAGGATGATTGTTAGATGTGTTTATAAGTTAATTTAATCAACCATTTAGGGAAGGAAGGAAGTGAGTTCAGTTGGCTGATATGGTTTGGGAGAGTGTCAGCATACTGTAGTTACTGCAGTTTACTGTGGGGGGAGCAGGACTGTCTGAACCTCTTTCAACTTTCACATCGTAACTTTCACATCATGCATCCAACATTTCAATAACAACTTCAAAACCTTCTTTAATATCCGACCCGTTGCAGAACTGGAATATTACTCAACACTTTTATCTACTGGTAAAATGAACCAGGGTCATGAAAGAAGGTCATGAGCTGTTTACGAGTCTTTGAGAGCATGACTCAGTCTCACATCTCCTGGATAAAACTCTAAAAGCTCGAATGTCACCTAAATGTCACCTCAGCGTCCATGTGAAACTACCAACAAGACCATTCAGCAAAGACTGCGTTCTCACATCGATAGGTCGCTTCCTCTGTGAGCTCAGCCGTGTTTTTACCTCTTGCCGTTCTCGAGGATTTGTCATTTAGTCATTTGTCGACTTGCGACCACAATGTCACAGACAACTGTCAGATATAAAAAACATCCACCTAGCATGTAGTTATTTTATCTGAGCTGCACGTCCAATGGTTCTCTGGACTGGTACAGTAGCAGACTGCGCTTCCTTATCAGATGTAAGGTGCAGAGTTGCGGGTGCTGCAGCTCTGGGTGAGGACGTACGGTGAAGCCCCAGTTTCAGACCTGAAGCCGATTGAAGCTGCGGGCTGCACCTGCTGTGTGTGCAACCCCACACGCAGAATGAAGAAGTGAGATAAAAGAGCGTTGGACTACTTTATAAGAGCAGCGCCAACTGTGTCAGCTTTCTGCTGGAAACACTGCGGTTTCTTTCAGCGTGTGTGTGTGTGCGTGTGTTTTTGAGTGTGTGTTTAGGGCGTATGTAAGTGTGTGCACAAATTTGTTTATTACAATGAAATGTCCCAGAATTTTTCTGTTGGTCTTGATTTATTATTAACTGCGAAAAGAGGAAGAGGGATTATGAGGACCATCAGACAAATTGTGCATGTACTTGGTGTGTGTATGCATTTGTGTGTTTGTGCGTGTGTGTGTGTGTGTGTGTGTGTGTGTGTGTGTGCATGTGTGTGTGGGTGTGTGTGTGTGTGTGTGTGTAAACTTTTCTACTGTACACGTTTCAGAAGCAATTGTGAGACTAAGTGCTATCCTCAGCTTCCTGTCTTTAACATCTAAAGCCCGGGTCAGAAGCCTTTGATATCCACATCCAATCAATTGCACACATGCAAGAATCAGGGGATTTCATATTATTATGCACAATAATTATACATAAATTATACATACATTAGTAGCATTACAGAACTGCATGCTGATATTATACGGAAAATATGCAGGAAAACATATGTAAATATGCTGGTGACACAACATCAAGGTCATTTGCGAAATGCATGTCTTCAACCATAAGCGTTAGATAGGGAAAGACACGTAGTCTGATTTTTGCTTTGGTGGTTGCTGGTAACACGTACAGTTTGCTACGTGCCAGATAGTACAGACTGAAGTGTGCGTTTACTGGTATTGGTGTGTCACAAGCATGTATGTGTCATGTGTTACAGAATGAGTGCAGTTTCACTAATGCAGCCTTCACCAAATTAGCTGATTTCCTAGAAACTGTAGTGGAAACCCATCACGTGGAACCACCTTAGTTTTTGCTGAAGCACAAACCAAGTAAATGTTGCTATTATAGAAGCTTTGCTCGAGAATGGAAGACTTTACGTAGTAACTCTATGACCATGTTCGATCGGATCGAGCTGCTCTCTGATCCTCAAAACATAACGTAATGTTACGTCGATAAAAACGTCGATGAGCATGAAATGAAAAGAGCATTCCCATCTTCTGAAGTTTAATCATGTATTCAGATGAGCACGGTAACTACTTATTGTTCCTGTGTGAAACAGTTATCACATGTACACATCTATATCTGTTCAGGTGATCGGAGATCTGAGATTTTAATGCTGAACCAAACAATAATGAGGCCTGGCTATAAAGTTGTGTGTGTGTGTGTGTGTGTGTGTGTGTGTGTGTGTGTGTGTGTGTGTGTGTGTGTGTGTGTGTGTGTGTGTGTGTGTCTGTGTGTGTGATCTCAGAGGTCAAAGAGAGGAAAGTCCGCTTGTTTACACTGGAAACGTCTTTGCTGAATGTCTGTGGCTTCCACTCTGACGTCCAACCTGTGTGTGTGTGTGTGTGTGTGTGTGTGTGTGTGTGTGTGTGTGTGTGTGTGTGTGTGTGTGTGTGTGTGTCTGTCTGTCAGTGTTTCTGTGTTTGCTTGTTTACTGATCTTCTGTCAGGTGAATTCCTGTTTGTGACCCCTCTGATGTCACACACACACACACACACACACACATTCACTGCTTATGGTTGCTTATGGAGTTTTCAGCCTCTGTTTGATCACATGTTGTCCTCTTATTCCCTTCCACACTCATAAAGAGGATTACATCTGAAAACATTTAGTAAAAGTATGACAAACTCACAGCCACTGGCATTAAGATATTCGAGCCACAAGGACTGAAACAAGAGACTAAATCAGCTGGAAGAATATAGCAACATTATAGTATTTGTTGAATGGATTTACACAGGACATGTGAGAGTATAAGTCGGCGATGAACTGCTAAACGAGCATTTTATGTCAGCTTTTTTCCTATGGCGAGCTAGGGGTAGGGCTCGACTTTTTCAGCCAAACAAGTGGGAGAAAAAATAACGTTTAGACAGGATGCCACTTCCTGTAAGTCTTGTATAGGTCAGTTCCTAGAGATCATGTTTTCGTTGTAACATATGCAGCTTCTTATTTCTACTATGTCATGTTTCTGCTGTGACTTCTGGCTGACAAAAAAACTAAACAAAACAAAAAAAAGTCCAAACTTCAGATGACAAGTTGACCATCTTCTTTCACCAAAATGTCCCACCTTTGAGAAAATGAAATGGAGACAGGCTGATAATAGGTGTGATTGATCTGTAACCCGGAGACTAATGACACTTAAGGGAAGGTTTAGGTGTCTGATCAGCCACGTTATAGATCTTCGAAGGTCACCTCGGAGGAAAACAGATCTGTTTTTTATGCAATCTGATTCCACCACAGGAAAGATAAAGACGTGTTGTTTGTGATTCAGAGGTCTCAAGATGTCCAGCCCTACTTGAATTTTCCGACCAAAATGACACAGCGCGTCGAGCGTGTGAGTCTGTCCCCGCATCGTTCTGTGACAACACCTCCTGCTCTCGATGCTCTCGATGCTCCATGGTTCGGTGAATGAAGACAATATTCCTCTACTCTTCATCCTCTCATCCAAGCTCTGTCATCCATCAGCTCTGACTGCATGCAGGCAATGACCAGGGCTTAACCACTACTAACTACTTACCATATCTACTTTTAGGTTGGTTTTGGCACCAACATTTTGCCTCTAATGATCATGGGACTCTATGTGACACTCTATAACTTGATTTAACTTGACTTTACCTGCCTTCACCTGACCTGACGTTATTTAACATGACATAACACAACTTTACATGACTCTCTGTTCCTCATAGCTCCTCAGCTTGTTCTCCTTCACCAAGTGGTAACTGGAGCTTTGCTGCAGCTATGGAGCGATGCATCCACATCCAGCCTTATATGTTGGAGCCAGAATCAGAGACTGAGGAAGAACCAGGAGCAAAGACTCTGACATTTCACCAAAGAATGAAAAACAAACTGCTGCCTCTAAGAAATGAGGCTGACATGCACTAATTGATTTAGAGGTGGGAATATTCTATTTAAAGCAATGGAATATACATTATAAACTGAATCGATATGTACGTTAGCTTATCAATTACAATAGCTTCTCTTAAGTCTCTTAAGTTACGTTAGCTACCTAGCTTAGTACAAATAAGTAGAGAAAAGGGAATAAAACAAATAAATAGGGTGGAAAAAGTGGAAAGGGAAAAAGGGAAGAAACTCTGGCACTACTTGTAATTCGTCTTCAATTTGTATATTTTCAAATGGTGACCAACTCTTTAGGAATCATTACACTTTGTTATTCAAGAAATCTCTGATTCACTTTGAATAGAGTGGGTCAGGTAATTATGAGGTCCATAACTTTCTGGACTTTTTTCCAGCTTTTTTCCAAAATTCAAGTATGAGTTTCCTTTTTGATTGCCAGCTGCTATTAACCCATAAGAGGCAAAGCACTGTTGTGAAATATTTAGTCTCATACCCTACTAAGATAACCGTCCCAGGGTGCGACTCCAAAGAGAAACCCGGTTCCAGACTAACACACACGTGTTAGTTCTGACTTGTGACTGATCTCTATTTCAGGAGTGTGATACCCTGTGAATGGGTATTTCCTCAGTGGGCGGCTCACGTGTGTCTGAACTACAGCTGCCACACGTATAGTATAGTGTAGTATAGTATAGTACGCAAGGATAACGCCTTTGTACCCTCTGAAAATAACAGTTTTATCCCCCTGAAAATGACAGCTTACTAAATGTTCGGTAATGATGTGCAAATTGAAAAATGTTCCAGAGATTCATGCAACAAAAGAAATAGACAAAGGTATGTATGATGATTTAGTGGCAGTTGTGCTTTTGTGCAAACGAGTTAATATTGCTCACTTATTCGTTCAGTTTTAACTCTGTTAAACTCTGCTGTCGCCTGGTGCTCTGATGTTTCCTCGCAGACCACTTGTAAGCGAAACTGACAGGAAGCAGCATGTTTATCACACTTTCCTCCTCTCAATTCTTCCACTAAAATCCTCTCAGCATGTTTATTATTATACAAATAATAATACAAATAGAATATACACACACACACACACACACACACACACACACACATATGCTTCAAACACACTTAGATGCTTCAGACGTATTACTTAGGCATACATGACAATCCAAAAAAGAACATATACAATTCAGGAGGAAAACGATTAAATGATTAATGAATAAATTATGAAAAGTTTATGATTAAAATTTATGATAGTTGGCACAATTAGATGAGTGTCACTACAGTTTTTTAAATATATATATATATATATATAAAATATAATAATAATAATAATATAGTATAGTATTTCTGAGCAAGCTGCAAACTTTCTCAAGCGGACACAATACAGCTGAGACGTTACTCTATGTTTCAGTTTAGTGAAATACAGCCTATGTGAATTTCTTCCAGCCTTTTACTGTAAAAAAAACTCAGTTGTAACACTTAAAACTTATCACTTCAAAAGTTACGACATCTGTACAAAGACGTTGAACACAAAACAGTGGCCTCAGGTAGCTCGATATATCTTTTGAGCGTGTGTGTGTTCACTTTTGCTCACAGACCTAAGAATACATGTGTGCAGTAATTTATTTGTGTGTGTGTGTCCAAACAGTGTGGATAAACAGAGAGAGAAGTGAGATCTCTCTGGTATCGCACTCTTAAAGGTCATCATGTTCGTGAGTGTGCGTTTGTCTGTGTATAAATAAATTCTTGCCGCATTTACATGTTTTTTTTTTCCTCTGTGCAGTCGTTCTTCAGCGTTTCAGGCCACAGTGCTGTGTTTTTGCACTCCACTGATCTGGACGACAAACATGCAAATGAAGTTCAAGAAGCGGGTGCTCAGACGCACCACATGTGCCGAGGACTGTCGGCCATGTTAACCCGCGTTTGTGTGTGTTTTCTGTGTGTGTGTGTGTGTGTGTGTGTAGGCGCGCAACAAGCAGAATGGAGAACTGGCAGCGATCAAGGTCATCAAGATGGAACCGGGTGAGAGACGTATCTCAACGTCTGTTGAGATACGTGATTTGTATCGTTGTCAGGACTCGACACTCACCTCTGGCTTTCATCCTGTATTCCAGTTTAAAATAAAAGATAGTGTGCACTCTACATTTCCATTCGGGTTTTAGAGCGTTTTAGAGCGGGGCGTGTGACGCCATACAATGCGCTTTTAAAACATTTCCACCCTGTGGTATGTGACCCCCAGCGTTAAGCTAAAGTTAAAACGCAACACAGCTACCAACTCCCACCGATTACAGCTCCACCAGGGCTGCTTTCAACAGGGGCGAGACACACACCCACCAGCCCACACACACACACACACACACACACACACACACACACATTGACATGTCATTATTTCCCCAGCGACAAGACACCGTGAAGCACACCCGTCGTCATCATCATCATAAGAGAAGACAAGATGCAGCAGATAAGATTTTGTCCCCGAACGGAAATTCAGTCGAGTGGTCAAAAATGCTTCACATTCACAATGCACAAAACTGAGACGCGATACACATTTGCCACAATGTACAACAGTCCACAGAGAAAAACAATTAGTGTGATAATAGTATAGAAAAATAGTACAATGTGTTCAATGTAAGAAGTAATAAATGATATGTGACATATATCAAAAAAAGTAAGTAAAACAACCAGAACTAACAATAGGCGAATAACAATGATAATGACAACAATAATAGTAACGGGTTATAGCAGCAATAAAATAAAAATAAATATCCTAATAATAACCTGCTGCTTCAATGACAGGAAACAGCAATGAAGGATAAAGAGAAAAAGCGATGCCTCAGTCAATCAATCAGTCGATCAATCAGGCGGTCATCATCTAGAGAAGCCAGTATGTGTGTTTTAACTGCACATTAGCGTTAATCACGCATGTTTAACCACACTCGATTTCTAATTCTGGCGTCTGACCACCACCAGAGACGCTTTTATTTTTGCAGGACTCAAACCACAGACCCGAGTTCGAGATCCTAGTCGAGAAAGGAGAAATACAAAACCGAGCTCTGAACAGCTGAAACAGGCAGGGGGTCAATCAACCAATAAAACATGTGACACTGGAGACAGGTGCACAGGCTCGACAATACAGGAAGTCAAACCACTTGATGTGACCTTCAGCAGCCAAAATGTTTCATCTGAAGCAGATATGATTAAAAAAAAAGATTTATGGCAGGCCTCCTAGTATTCAGAGGATGTATTTATATCATGAAAATAAATGTTTTTTTCTGTTTGTTTGACAGAGGATGATTTCTCAATCATCCAGCAGGAGATCGTCATCGTAAAGAGCTGCAAACATGCCAACATAGTGGCTTATTATGGCAGCTACATCAGGTGAGATCTACTGTATCTATCTATCTATCTATCTATATCAATCTAAGCTATTAAGTTAGCTAGCTAACTATCTGTTTATCTATCGCTTAACACTCTGTCTCTATCCGTCTACAGAGCTAATAAACTATGGATCTGTATGGAGTTCTGTGGAGGAGGGTCGCTCCAGGATATCTACCATGGTGAGTGTGTGTGTGTGTGTGTGTGTGTGTGTGTGTGTGTGTGTGTGTGTGTGCGTGTGTGCGTGCTTTAAGCGATACTAGAGTAACGCGTGGTGTTTTCCCCAGTGACGGGTCCTCTGTCTGAGCCGCAGATCGCCTACATCTGCAGGGAGATGCTCCAGGTAGAGTGACACACACATCTCTCTCACTGGTCACTCTGTCACTAAATTCATCTTAATTTAATGACTGATAATGATGATCAGGTGCCTCCAGTGAAAGCTGGAGGTAAAAGATATAATTTAGTGAAAAAGATGTCATTAAATTTCTGTGTGTGTGTGTGTGTGTGTGTGTGTGTGTGTGTGTGTGTGTGTGTGTGTGTGTGTGTGTGTGTGTGTGTGTGTGTGTGTGTGTGTGTGTGTGTGTGTGTGTGTGTGTGTGTGTGTGTGTGACCAGGGCCTGGACTACCTGCACGGACAGAAGAAAATCCACAGAGACATTAAAGTGAGTTCATCAATGACACCTATTGAATATTTTTATTCTGAAAGTTTGTTGGTTTATATCAGAAACATATTGGCTCCACGCAGCAGTAATAATAATGGTAATAATAATGATAGAAATGTAGTTTATTTAGAATGTCTGCCTATATAACATCAATAAAAGCGACAACATAAGTGATATAAACAGTCAAGTTCAGTGGCTGATGATCCTTAAATCATGAAGAAATGTCTTTGACCCAGTGAAATCCAGGATTAAACACATAAACATAAACTGACATCTCTAGTGTTAGTAAGTGTTGTAAGAATTTCTAGTTCTTCTAGAGCTGGGTCTAAGTTCAGAAAGCAGGCATGGCTTAAGAGAAGCTTGCATGCACAACCGTCAGTGATCAAGTTATTCCTTTAAGAAACAGAAAAATAAAAATGACGACAAACTAGACAATCATCAGCTAGAATGATGTCACACAACAAAATGGAAACATATGAGCAAACACGATACAAATAAATGGATGGATGAATATGAGACAAAAGTATACAGATGCTATAAACATGTATGGCTATATAAATGAACATCTGATAATATCTCACACATCTTTCACAGTGTGGGCCCAGTTAAAGGTCACAGTCTGAGTCTCTCTCTCTCTCTCTCTCTCTCTCTCTCTCTCTCCATCTCTCTCGATCATTGTCTCCAGGGTGCCAACATCCTCCTCAACGATCAGGGCGAGGTCAAGCTGGGTAGGTGGATGTTTGCACTACATGTGCTCCTACGTCTCATCATTGCAGCTGTGGTTAGAATGAGTCACATCTCTGATGCGTTCGTCCCCCCCCCCCCCACACACACACACCTCGCTCGACATCTCACTCCGCTCTGACTCCTCGTCTTCAGCTGCTATTTATTCTTCGCTCAGACGCAAAAAAATTCAGAAAAGTGCAGCAATTTTACTTTTGATTTGACACACACGCACGCATCTCGGTGCGGACCTCTTCCCTCCTTATTCACAGACTTATAGTTGCAAGTGCATATAGATTCGCTTCTGAACATCTCTCCATTGTCTAAATCACAAAGACTTCACAAATTTGATCTAAATTCTCATGTGCATATTCCTCTCATGTGCATATTCCATCTACTTCCATCGTTTACGTTCTTTCTCATACAATATGGTAAACCCTGGACCTTTGGCATGAACCTGGCCCATTCATGTCATAACTCGTAACTGCTTCTCTCCTACATACACACACTTCGACTGCAGCCCAGTCGGCAGTGGGCAGAGAGCCGCCCCCTCTGATCTTGTTCTCAAGGTTTCCTCACCCTTGAAGGAAGTTTTTCTCCTCGCCCCCGTTTCTTCAAGCAGCTCTGGGGGTCCTGTTCAGCTTTGTTGAGCTCTGCTCTGTGTTCGCTGCATGTTTGCCCGTGTTAAGTGTCTCGAGATAACGTTGTAATGAACTGGCACTTTAAAAGAAAGTTGCAGTTGAACATAGTTTAGACTAGATTCATGTTTATTCACGTTTAGATTCATTGTTTTCTTTACTAATTCATGCTTTATAGTTGTTCTTTCAGCCTTTTCCAGTTATACTTAGAGGCCAGACTGCATTATGAAACTGTACTGTGTGGAAGAAAGTTGAATCTAATCTAATCTCACGTTGCAGCTGATTTTGGGATCTCGGCTCAGATCACAGCTACTCTGGCGAGGCGCATGTCCTTCATTGGGACGCCATATTGGTGAGGTCACATCCCGATGTCCCATAACGTTGAGCTATTAAGTTCAGTGTGTGTAGACTGCATTGATCACCTGGCTTATTTTGTCTGACTGAATGTTTTTATCACTTCTTACAATGAAGTGCAGTTTACTTAATCATTTTGTAACAATTGATGTTTCTCTTTCTGAAGGTCTACCGCTGCTACATTCACATCTATTTAATGCTAATTTGCAATTTACATATCTACTGATGGAATTTAAATTTCCAAAGGGATGAATAAAGTCCATCTATCTATCTATACCCATAATCTTATTAATCCTCTCTCTATTTCAATTTCATTCTTATTCTCACTAAAAGAATGAACAACTTTTTTGTTTTCATTGTTATTTAGTACAAGGACATTTTGTTAAGTATCTCCTAGCACTCAGCAGCAACAATAGAATGAGAACAAAAAGCATAAACTCACCTCAATACAATGCAAAATGTAATACAACATAACAACAACAACAATAATTATAATATAAGATCTAGTGTGTGCACGGCTGAGCTGACATAAAGTCCTGTGAGCTGAAGGGGAGTTCAGTGATGTCTGAGCCGTCTGTTGCTGTTCTCCTGCCCTCCTCAGGATGGCGCCAGAGGTGGCGGCAGTGGAGATCAAGGGAGGTTACAACGAGCTGTGTGACATCTGGTCTGTGGGCATCACAGCCATCGAGCTGGCAGAGCTGCAGCCTCCGCTGTTCGACGTTCACCCGCTCCGGTAAAATCACATATGCAATCACATAGAATAGATAATAATAATGATAATAATAATAATAATAATAATTATAATATGGAGAGAACTGCATAAATATGGAAATTGGAGCAAAGACTTAACTCCAGAAAGGGTGGAGATGAAAATCTAGGTCATAAACATACTGCATTTGTGTTTTGGTGTGTGTTTGTACTTTTTTAACACTCTCGCACACGCACACACACACACACACACACACATTCTGAGTGAGCCTGACTGTTGTTTTCTGCAGCGTCCTGTTTCTCATGTCCAAGAGTGGATACCAGCCTCCTAAACTGAAGGACAAGTCCAAATGGTAAATACAGCAGTATTCATTCTGTATGTTAGACAGGACAAGATGTTCAAGAAGCTCAATACTCCAATAATACAATCCTGATTGTTATTTTTTATGCTACTGGAAATGTAAATTTCTCCGAGGGAGTCATCCCAAAGGGATCAATAAAGTTCAGTCTCAGTCTAATTACATCATATTTGGAATATACTTTGAAATCTCCCCATTGTGGGATCATTAAAGGCATATTCTATTCATTCTACTCTATTTTATTTCTAAGACATTTACATGAGCAAATAGGTGATAATGACAGAAAATTTTATAAAAATGCTATTAGAAGAGCAGAATTAGACACATTTCAACATTAAAAGCCAGTTTGAAAGTGTGGGATATTTAGAGGGATATGAAGGTTTCAACATTTACAGTTCCAGCCACAAACAGATGTTTTATGTGTGTTTGCAAATGTAAAATCTTCAAATCTGAAAATGAGTTGTGAGAAATGCATCATGGTTATAGGAGCATCTTAAGCAAGCTGTACAGAAATAAATAGCCATAAGTGTAAGAATTGTAAGAAGACTTCATATGGTTTTCAAGGGTGATGTATATATCTATCTAGTGTATGTTTGCAGATGTAAAATCTTAAAATTTGATATATAAACCAGATAAACATGGTTGGGCATCTTAAGCAGCTTTTACAGTATTTTATACGCACTGATAACAGGAATGAGTGCATGCATGCATATTGCATGAAGATTCAATGTGGTTTTCATACTCTCATGTCGTGTCCTGTCCTGTCTGCAGGTCGCCCATGTTCTATAACTTTGTGAAGGCCATGTTGGTGAGGAACCCCAAGAAGAGACCCAGCGCCTCCAAGATTCTCGCAGTCAGTGTCACTCAAACATCAACCTTCACATTTTGTCTTTATTTTCGTGTTTTTCTCACAATTACACTCCATTGTAAGGTTCTGAAATCTCAATTTCTTTTCTGTTCTTCGTCTGACCCAAAGATGAACTCGTGTTGTTCCTCCTCTTTGCAGCACATGTTTCTGACCCAGCAGTGTCTGAACCAGGAGCTGACCGTGGACCTGCTGGAGAAATACCGCAACCCCGACAGGCTGAAGAGCTGCGTGGTGACCGAGGACGAGGACATGGAGGTCGGTCATGACTCAGACCTGTTTAATGTATTACTCACTGTGTCTGGAGTGTTTAGACTGAAGGTTACAGACTCTGTTTTTCTTCCTTCCTGGTTTTCAGGTTTTGGGGTTTGGCTCTTTAAAACGGATCCAGTCGATAAACAAGCACAACCGGGCCGAGAGGACGAGCTCTGATATAAGCTGTGAGAAAAACACACACCTCACCTCTCCGTCACCGTTAAAACCAGCTACAAAGAGCTTTTTAAAGGAGTTTTAAAGGAAACCTAGAATGAAAAAAACACTTTCACTGTGGCTTTGATGAATAAGAATGAATACAGCAGGTCCAAGAAAACAAATGTGATGCAAACTAAATCTTCCCCTATCGCCAAATAATTAGCATATACCCACCTCTGTTCAGTTACAGTAGGACTGTGAGTCTGCAGCAGTTTTTTTTTTCAGTTTCGGGTGAAATGTCAGTGTCTTTGCTCCTGGTTCTTCAGAGTATCTGAACATCTAGTTGTACCACTCCAGTTACCATTTAGTTTAAGAAAGTATAGAAAAGCTATGTAAAACTATTTAGCAATCAGAGTGAAGCCTACGTGTGGTTGCCAGATCAGCATGAAAGGAGTCAGATCGGCGCAGAAACAGAGCGTAATATTCCCACAGGATTGTAAAATAGACTGACACATTTCTGATAGAACCAGAGATCATAGCTTACATGTTAAGGTCTCTTCCAAGACTTACATACTGTTCATATATGATCTTGTTTTATGTGCAGTGTATGTGACATTATGTGTGATCTGTTTTACATGTGGCCTCTCAGTGGATCAGATTTACACGCGGAGGCCTGTGAAGAAAGAATCACCAAACACAACAGTAAGATCAACAGCTATTTCCACTGTCCTCTGACAGACCTAAAAACAAAGTGTGAAAAGAATCTATATCAAACCAATGGAGCTGATACACATGTGATGGTTTTATGTTTGGTGGCTGTTTTGTTGTAGTTGGGGCCTTCAATGGTTTCCACCAACAGAAGCAAGAGTTCAGTGAGGTAAATAAACCAAAGATGGTGTCGAATTTAATACTTATAATTGATCAAAGAGTCAAACCGTCCTTCATCTGTCTCTGACAGGGATCAGGAGACAGACTCAGACGACGACTACGACGACGTGGACATGTAAGACAAGAAAAACAAATGACAAAGATTCACGTTTACTCCAGTCTGTTGTGTTGTGTTTACAGACACGTATTCATTAACGCTCAGCATCGGACCTTCACACTGTTGTGATTTATGTCTCTTGTATGATCCCTTATGCTCTTTTTGTATCTCTATTCTGTCTTATCTTCTCTCAGCCCCACAATACAAGCCACCAGGTAACTCTCATTTGCTGTCAAACGTGTTTTACTTTTTTTTTTTATCATGAACACGCCAGACTGTACAGACTCTCTCTCTCTCTCTCTGCTGCAGTTTCATTATGCCGGCTGATGAAACTCCACCTCCACTTCCTCCTAAGGTGAATGTGGTTAATCATATGTACGTTTTATTGTGTCTGTTTGACCCCATTCGGCCCACATAAGAAAACATTGTGGTTAAAACACAGAACATTTAGTTTATTATCTTTGCTAATATATATCACAGTCAGTCTTCAGTCTTAATAAGATAAGATGAGATGAGATAAGAAAGGATAAAAAAAATAGTACAGCACAGTTGATTTTTATAACTTACACTTAGGAAACTGCATAGTTGAACACTGTGGTGGTTTGTCCTCTGATGAAAACGGTGTACAGCCAGAATAACCTGACTTTCACACACACACTCAGAGCCAGCCCAAAGTGTACATGAAACATTCAGTTGCTTAGTGCCTTCACACCACCAAGAGGCCCCAGAGAGCACCAAAAGTTCAACCGAATGGGGGTAGCCCCTAATGAAATTTCGCTTAGGGCCCCATAAAGGCCTGGGCCAGCCCTGCACACACTCATACAACCAACAAAACAATATAAGCAAAGACCAAACCTGTATCACACATAAAAACTTAACAGTTTTCAGCTCCAAGTGTCTAAAATCCCTTAAAAACTTAAAGCTCCCACTCTCCACCTCTAAAAACCCATTACAAACAACAGTCCATGAACACTGCACTTGCTTCTCAACATTCAGAATAAAATAGAATAGAACAGAATCGAACAGAATAGAAAAGAACAGAACGGAATGGAGTAGAACAGGAAAGAATAGAACAGAATAGTATGGAACAGAATAGGATAGAACGGAATGGAATAGAATAGAATAGAATAGAATAGAATAGAATAGAATTTGACTTTACTTGTCCCACAGCAGGGACCTTTCATTCCCTTTCTATGTCCCTGTATTTATTGCATACATTGTCTTTTTCTGGTTTCTCATGCTCTAGGACTGTTTATCTTTCATGCGATCACTGTTTTGTATCTGCATGTCATATCACCTCTTTGTCCTCAGCTCACCTAAGTGGGTAATGATCATCATATCTACTGTGTTATTCTCTCTGTGTTCAGCCCAAAACTCGAACCAGCTCAGACGAGAGCATCACCGGGGACGAGGAGCGGGGCAGGAAGCCCAGCACCCTGCTGGCCCCCACCCCCCTCATGAGGACCTCCAGCGGGACACACGTCAGGCCTACACCCCAACCCCGAGCCTCGAGGGGGTCCCGACACTCAGGTGAGCTGCCTCAGCCAGACAGACAATCACTGTCAAACATTTTGAATACTTTCCACGCTTTAAAATGGCATGGTTTTACTTTCTCTGACGCTTACTCATATAATCATATATTAACGACTGTTATTGTTCACATACCTGCATATACTCTGCATGTGCATATGATGCAAACAGTCACACAAACCATGTTTTAGAGAAGTTTCTTTTACCTAAACGTCGTACGTCTTAATGTGTTTGTGATCCAGATCCAGCATCTTTCCCTCTTCATATGAGCGACCACCCGAAAGACCTCACTCCTCCTGAGCTTCCTCCCAAAGGAATACGCAGACGTTTACCTCCAACCAAGGTAGAGGAGCAGTCAAAACTTCCAGAAGATAAACCTCAATAGAAACAGAACTGGATTTAGAACAAGAGAGAGCAGAGGAACAAAGAGAGGAAACTCAGTTCAGCTGAGTTCACATAAGTTAAAACTCTGTTATGTGTTTTCACTTCAATGTGGAAGTTCAGTGATTTTCTTTTGTCCTCAGGACCCGACAGAGTGCGCCAGCCCCGTCATGAAGAAACCTCCAGTGAGTTTGTGTGTCTCTCCTCATATGAAGCGTGCAACAGTTCAAACTCAGCAGTTTATTCACACATGAATTAAATATCACGAGGCCGGAGCTCATATTCCAGCGAGAGGCCCCAGAGGGAAAACTTAAATGTTTTTTTTCTGAATTCACTTGCATTCTGTCATTCATTCATTCATTCATCTCCTTACCCACTGTAAATGCATAAAATCATATTATATAAGCATATGAGATGTTAATATAGTATATAGTTCTATTATTACTAAATATATCACTTGTAAAGAGTAGGAGTAAGAGTAAGAGTAGACCTGTAGATGTCAATGAAGTGTAAGAGGTCCTTGATGATAACTGATGATAATGAGTCTCTCTCTCTCTCTCTCCAGGTCTACTTTAAAAAGATCTTCCATGGTTGTCCTCTGAAAATAAACTGCTCCACGACCTGGGAGAACCCAGCGACTAAAGGTTGCATGGCTGGACCACACACAGAGTGATTACTCCGCACACGTCAGATTACGCACCTGTCCGACTAGCTCCCGTGTCCTCTCTCTTCTCCTCAGACCAGCATCTGATCCTGGGAGCAGAGGAAGGCATCTACACCCTGAACCTGAACAGCTCCGAGGCCACGATGGAGCTGGTACGACCCCCATCCAAACAACAAACAAGCTGCATCAGTGTTTGCAGGGAAACAACAAAGCAGCTCCACTAAAACTGTTAAACTGCTGGAGCTGACGCTGATGCTCTGGCTGCCTTTTACTTTGCTGTGGTTGGAGCGAATCCCAGAGCAAGCAGCACTGAGGATAATTTTAGCCAGACTGTGTTAGAAGTTTTCCCAAAAGCTGAAAAAAGGCACAGTTTCAGCAAATAGAAATCCCTTGAAGACAGAGACACATGCCATTGAAATGAATGCCTTCTGTTTTACAGTTGTATCCTGGAAAATGCACCTGGGTCTACACCATTAGCAACGTCCTCATGTCGATATCAGGTAAATTCAAAGAGCTACACAACAAAAAACATCGGATCCTTTCTGGAATAAAAAGGGTAACGAAATCACACATACTGCATGTAGATTATAGACTGTATAGACTTCAATCCTTTGTATAGTATGTCTCTCTTTGACCCAGTATGGAAGTAAAATTCATTTCCTATGGTACACAACGAATTATAATTATTTTGGAAGAGAAAACTGTTTAAAATACAGAAATTCTGTAATTAAGTGATGTAGTTTAAGTGACAATCAATGAAATGATTGACAACTGGACGTCGGGATGAAGTTAAAATTCCTCTCAAACTGTGTCTGATTCTGCCCTCACAGGGAAAGCTTCACAGCTTCACTCCCATTCACTGAAGGAGTTGTATGAGCAGGCGAGGAAAGACCAGAGGATGGTCTCCCTGCCCACACACAGACTGTTACCCAGGTAACCCCCGGTCTATTTTTACATTGGTGTCACTCCACTCTCCAATCAGAAAATCACAAATTTCTGTATGATCAACTCCATGGCCTGCGTTGTGTTCAGGAAATGCGCTGTGACGTGTAAAATCCCCGACACCAAAGGCTGCAAGACCTGCTCAGCTGGTGAGAGAATACACCATAAATGAAGTTTCAAGCTTATGAGACATATACGTAATCATTCACCATATTGTACAAGTGTGTGTGAATGTTTTAGTTTCCACATAAATGTGCTTGTCCATCTCTACTCACTACACAACTCAGCTGCATGTTTGCATTAAGGTTTAACACTGCAGAAGACAGTTGTCAAGTGTTGCTCAAACATGATATGATAAGATACTATATGATAGAGCATGATATTATAGAATATGCTATGCAATGACACAGTACAGTGGGGTACAGTATGCTACAATATGCTATGGTATATGGTATTGTACAGTCCTGTGCAATGTGGCACGATATGATATGATATGAAACCATGCGCTAAAAATCTTTCATTTGACCCACAGTGGGAATACTTGCATCACTACAGCAGCAAAGACAAGAGAAGAGCACAGCAATACTGAAACTGCAGAGTTACACTGTACATGTAAAGTGACTGGCTTAACGATCCTCTGCCTCCTGTTTCCTGCAGCGAGCAACGCGCAGCGAGGTTGCGTGTTCCTGTGCTGTGGTCTGGAGTCGAGCGTCGTGCTGCTGCAGTGGTACGAGCCCATGCACAAGTTCATGCTCATCAAGGTAAGTTTAACAACACCTGGGACTGTCATCTTTTAAAATCACTCTACACTACACCCATTTCAATCGTCTGGTCACCTTAATGTCCAGTCCAGTCAATAACTCTTTTTACCTTTGACACATTACTGTAGCTGCTTATGGTGCAGAGAGGATGGAGAGTTAGGAGATATGGTGATATATGCCTTTATTGGTATTCTATTTTACAGTATGTGTGTGTGTGCTATGCCGTACATTAGTGTCTCTGCTTCTCTTCTGCCTGTCAGTTTGTGATCATTTGTGATCATTTTTATAGCAGCAACTCTGACTGCAGCTGATAAAGCAGCTGATAAAACAGCTACTGGCAGGGAAATAAAACACTATATTGCTGCTATCAAATTTACGAGTTGGTCTTAACGATAAAGTTGTTATAGACTGTAGACTTACTGTGTCAAGCCTGTTTAAATACCCAGACTTTTAGGCAGACCTTGAAGTCTCAATACAGGGAAATAAAATTAAAAAATACAGTTTGATCAACAAAAAACAGCAGCAGGTGAACAGACAAATGGGAAAAGCAACATAAAATCATAATGAGTTAGTAAACTTGGAAATGTTAGATTATTAGATTATTAAGTGTTCAACTTGACATCTTTTTTCTTGATTCAACATTCTTATTTGAAGTGAAATTATCTTGCTGCATGGACGGACTGTTTCACTTGTTTTGAGTATCATTTTCCTCAGATTTTGTGTTTTTATTTTGTTTTTAGACCCCCCCTTTAGGGCAGGTGATTTCTCTGGTAATTCTCAGGCTCACCTCGTCTCACTCAGTGATTTGCATTAATGATCTGCACTGTAGAAGAAGCTCTTACAATTTCATCATATCTAAAACATCCAGTGTTCCTGTACACTGACAACAAAGACTTTCTATTCTATTCTACACAAAATAAGCACAAAATAATGGCATCAAGGCTGAGCTATCATGAAAAAAGCATCTTGGCTTTGTATGTACAATAATATAACAATAATAATCATAATCATAACAAACAACATCCTCATTTGTAGATAAAGATACTGAAGTTTAGTGTCATCTAAAAAAAACAGGTGAATTTCAGAAGAGATAATTCAGTGGCTTTGTTTTCCATTGAGAACTTGGCCAAATACTCCATTCAGCTCTTCTTTCTTACTCCCTCCTTCATGCTTGCAGCATTTTGACTTTCCCCTGCCCAACCCGGTGCGGGTGTTTGAGATGGTGGTGGCTCCCCAGCAGGAGTACCCGCTGGTGTGTATCGGAGTGTCCCGGGGCTACAGCCCCAACCTGCCGGTGGTGGTGGAGTACATCAACCTCAACTCCAACACCTCCTGGTTCACCAACACTGGCCTGGGTACGTTAACCACAGCAGCAGTAACAATTCCTTGGAGCTAAAAACACATAACTCTGAGTCTGAACACTCAAAGAACCATCTGCATTCGGTGTGTGTGTGTGTGTTTGTGTTTGCAGAGAAACCTTGTCCAGATGTAGTTCAAGTCACCCAGCTGGACGGTAACTCGCTGCTCGTTCTCCTAGAAAGTAAGTGACGCGGGTTTCATTTGATGTTGAGTCTAGAACATTTTTGTCTTGCTTTAAAGGGACATTGTGTGGGAATTACCCCCATCCAAAGGTGAAATCCTGTATTGCATTCAAACAAATGCAAACGAACATGTACGATGTTAACGCATTAAAGCCACTTTGTGATTGGGATGATGTTTAGATGTTAAACTATGGTTTTCTGGTGTTCTCTCCTCCATAGAGTCAGTTCATATAGTGGGGCTGGATGGGGAGCTGAAGAGCAACAAGCCTCATCTGCATGAAACCACCTTCTCTCAAGACGTGGAGTCTATAGGTGAGAACACCTACGACAAACCAGTGGCAGGTAAATAAATACTGTGACTGATCACACTGATACACAGACTGACCTGTGTGTGTGTGTGTGTGCGTGTGTGTATGTGTGTGTGTGTGTTCAGTGTATTTTGAGGACACGCTGCTCGCAGTATGGCGCCACGGCTGGCAGAGGAGACAAGGCTCCTCTGAGGTGCTGGAGGAAATCACAGACTCCAGGAAGATCTACAAGCTGGTGCCGTCAGACAGGTACAGACAGGGTTATTACAAACACATCTAGAGCTACAAATATCATTTAGCCTGTGACACACAAAGCCAATCTCAACTGAAGGTTTTAATCTAATGCAACCTGAGATCTGTTCTTAAAGAGGACCTGGAATGATTGAATTTCTCCTAGTTTCTGTTGTTAACATAGACGCTCTGGAAATCTGGTTTCATTAGGGTCTATTTTGTGGCCCTTTTATGGAGAGAAGTTATGAGCAGTCCGTGGTGAATATCCAGTTTGTTTGATGCTTTGCCGCTGGTTACGTCCCACAGCTTGTGGCTGATCAAACTGAGTCAAAAGCACTTGGCAGTGTCTCATTGTGTGCTGTGGGATGCTACAGTATCTAAAAAATAATCATATAAACATATGGTTTAAAAACATTAACGTAAACTCTTTTACTTCGCAGATTTTCACCGATTTTCACTCCTTGCATTTGTTTTTTTTTGGATGGGTTACTACATAAACAAAAGGAGATTCACTCAAATCAAATAGGAAACTGCAGATACATCAAGGATTTGCAGGGTGTGAACCTGATGGCAGGTGTGAACTCCTCCATATCTGTATTTAACCTCCTCTGACGTTCTCTCTGCAGGATGGTGGTCCTGGAGACACGTCAGACAGACGACCAGACGGGACTGTCCAACCTTTATCTACTGGAAATCGCTGAGAACTACGTCATGCTTCCCTGACCCTCCAGGCAGCTGGAATAGGGCATTGTGGAGAGCTCCCAACTCCACCTCTGTACTCTGGACATTCATCTGCCATCGTTTGGTTTTATTTTCCAGTGGAAGGAAAGGAGATGTGTGAAATGAAGGAAGGATGCTGCCCGGAGAGGATCGTTTTGTTAAAGCCTTTTATCCCTTGTTCTTCTTGTGGAATCTGTTCTTATTTATGTCAATTTTTGAGATCTGAGAAGATCTCCAGAATCCACGCAGGGAGGCAAGGGGAGGGGGATCTTCCTCTGACACTAAAGGGGAGTATCTGCTTTCTTCTGCCACAGTATTATTGATCACGGCAGAAGCTGCCTGCAGGGACTGAAATATACTGCCACAGTCAAGCATAATGGACTGGAGCACAGTGGAGCTGCAGTTACTAATGATGTGTGTTTTGTAACTTTAAAGTCAGTCCAGAAATGCACACACACTGCTTCTCACTGCTGTAAGGTTGTATTAAAGTAAATTACCACAAACGGTTTCCTGAGAAGTGAACATTATTAAAGTTAGCATGGTCATCAGTGGATTGGAAGATTGGTGAGTGGTCATACTGTATAACTTATATGACTTAAGATGGTTTCACATTAAAAAATAATGGAAAGGGGTGAAAAAACAGACAAATCACCTTGTCTTGCCGATTAGCAGTGATTGTAATAATATTTTTTTCTACTATAAATAATGAAAGTAATGAGAGTAATTAGAGCTGCAGCCACTTATCAATTAATTGGCAAACAAATGGACAAATGAAATAACCGGCTACTACTACTACTGCTGCTGCTGCTACTACTGATGTTTTCAAGTACATTTTCAAGAAATAAGTCAATATTCTCTAATATTCACTTCAGCAGTATTTTTGACATTTTATAGACAAGACAACTAATTGATTCATTCAGAAAATTATCAGCAGTAATAGGTTGCCACTAAAAGTATTGTATTGAAGTATTGTTTAAACTTTGTAGTTTAACTGCAGTGACAATGCTAGTAGTGGCAGAACACTAATTCTAGCGGGAATAGTAACAGTGGCAGAAGTAGTAGGAATTAAAATGGTTTGATTGTATTAGTAGTAGTAGTTGTATCAGTAGTGGTAGCAGCAACAGTGATTGTATTATTAGTAACTGTAGTCGTTTCATTTTAATAGTAGTAGCAGCATGGTCATTAATAGCAGTAGTGGTGGTAGTAATAGTCGTTTAATTGTAGTAGTAGTAATATTTGTAGTAATAGTAGTAGTAGTTTAATTGTAGTTGTAAAGATAGTCGCAGTTTAATTCTAATCATAATAGTTGCAGTAGTAGTAGGAAGAGCCAAAAAGTTAGAGTTTTACTAGACCTGGAACGTTTACATATGTAGGGGCTGTCCGGTTATTTTGATCTCACGTAAACTCAGTTTTACACATGTGGTATTTGTTGTGTTTCTAAACCTCAGTGATAACTAAATGTCAGTTTTTCGCGACATAATACTGACAACTCCGCACTGTATGACGTTCTTATGGCACTATAGCGTTTATTTAAATCTTCACGGTGCTGCTCCTTTTGGAGTTTCACTGATTGAATGGAGGTTGAACGGGACCAGGTGGTAGGGACCTCAGTACTGGAATGTCCGAGGCGGCCGTGAACGCCCCGCCCTACGTCCTCTCCGCTCGCTGGATGCAGGAGCAGCGCGAGCCCCGGTGGAGGTGATGCTGTCAGCGGCTCCTCCACAGCTTCCTCTCGGCCTCGGAGTGTCGGGGAGCGGCGGGATGGTCTCCGCTACTAGCGTAGGATGCACCGGGGCGGACCGGTTGTCCTGGTTGGCCTAGCCGAGCCCCTCGCAGCTCTACCGTAGGACTTTAGTTATTTTATCGCGGGTCTGTGTTGTGATTGTTTCCAGGTCAGAACAGTGGGTTTCCTGTGCGGCTGGTGGCTCTAAAGATGGCCGGAGATGGCTGCGCTCTGAAGGATATCAATGAGATTAAATCACAGTTCCGGACCCGCGAGGGCTTCTACAAGCTGCTCACCCTCTCTGACTCCCAGCAGCGGGGCGGGCTGCCCCGGGGCCCGTCCTCCGGAGCCCCACTGGGCCCCGGGGCCGGGCCGGGCTCTATCCCCGGCGGAGGGGTCGGGCTGCTGCAGGGGCCCGGGGCTGCAGCCGCTGCCGCCGCCGCTGCCGCTGCTGCCGCCGCCTCCTCCTCCTCCTCGACCGCCGCAGCCAACTCCTCCCCGGCCGGGTTCCTGCCCCCGGTGCGGGTCTCCATGGTCAAGCTGCAGCCCGAAGACCCGAGCGAGGAGTCGGAGCGGGTGTGCTTCAACATCGGCAGGGAGCTCTACTTCTACACCTACACCAACATCAAGAAGGTGAGTCCCCCGGCTCCGAGGCGCCCAGAGAGTCCGGACACACGCTGGAGCCCCGGTGTAGCATGTTAGCTTAGCATATTAGCTTAGCATGTTAGCACAGCTCTGCACAGAACAGGTTCACTCTACGTTTGTGTTGAGCTTTTTGTAAAATGAAATTGTAAATAAAAATAAAGATATAGTAAACAGATAAATTGAGATGTTTTTATACTAATCTAATTAAAGTGTATATGTATGTATATTTTATGAAATCTCAAATAAAAATTCAAGATACAGTTTAATAAATAGAAAATATAATGTGCAATTATATGTAGTAGATATGTTATTGTCATTACAAAATAAAGATAGATATTGTCTAAGCATCATTATATATAGTATACAATATACATAATTACAATATTATCATTTCTTAAATAATAAAGATACAGCAGATATATCTATACATAATTTCACATATAATTAATTGTAGTAGATATATAATATAGCTACAATATCTTTAAATGAGTGATGTGAACACAGTGGCTGTGGATGGTGCATCACAGGCAGGGGGGCAGCAGCCACCACCGTCCTGTCTACTATGTTGCATCCTCGTCACTGTCCATGCTGCTGGGAATGTTACTGAGCATCACTTTTGCGCACCCGGGATTTTCTTATATGCAATATATGAGTGCAAAACAGCACCGCGTTCATTTGCACATGTAACAAATGAGAAATCTGTAGCGAAAGCTGTGTCAGTTGCCTGTCACCGTGCAAGGACATTAAAAATTAAAGCAGTGAACACATAGCAAAAGCTGAACAATGGAAGCTGTTCCTGTTTGGTTTAGTCTTTATGGATGGATGTGTGTTGGAATTCCTGAATATCCCGAAAGGAACTTCCAGAGGATCATTAGAGTTTGTATCTGTCTATCCATCTAAATATACTTCTACAATGTGTTGCATATTATTGCATAACTACGCCAGATTTAAAAGGTTTCTGTTCAGTACAAACGCAGATGAGGAATTTGTAGTCGAAGCTCTGTCAGTTACCAAACCCTCACCATGCGAGGACATGAAAAAATAAAGAGACAAAGGCTAATAATTGATGTGAACAGTGGATGTGGTGTGTCACTGTCCGTTTCTGTTTAGTTTAGGTGTCTGTGAATGTTCTCGTCCAGTCATCCAGGGCGTGAAGCTGCTAAAAATCAATCGGTGACTCTTCAAGTTTCACCTTTCATCCAAAAGGCTTCTTCGTGTCTTCAAGAACCTGGACAGTTGCCTTCATGCTTAGCATCTGATTACAGCCGCCGTGAATCTGACTTTGCACACACAGGACTTTCTCATATGTGGTACGCAGTATTGATGCAGGAAGGATGCATGAAGGATTCAAGATTTGAGTTAAGTTAAGTGTCATGGGAAACATTTGCTCTGCGGAATTGACTGATTCACATACATAATGTAAGTAAATCTTGAATCTTGTCCCGTTATGGACCAATTTGCGTCATATGAGAAATTCCTGAACCAGTCGAATGTGGTTGGCCCCCGTTCAGACGTCTTATTGAAAATCTAATCAGCTCGAGAACATCTCTCATTCTCTAATGACAGAAGTGTGACGTGTTGAGTCAGAGTTTGTCTTGTCCCGACTCCAGGAAAAGTGTCTGCATGTCTTCTTCGGTTTCTCCTTGCAGAGTCATAGCATTGCCAGCAGCACCGAGGAATTTTTTAAGGACTCAAATTGCTTGCAGGGAGTTGCACAGCTTGCTTCTTAATGAGGAATGCTAATAACCCATTTAGGAGGAACTGGAGGACAAACGTAAAAGGTTTCTCTTCCTCCTCCTCCTCCTTCTCCTCCTCCTCCTCCTCCTCTCCTTGTGGATCAATGAGAGAGAACTGACTACATTTTCTCTCCAATGTCAAGGCCTCTGCTTCGCTGCCAGTTCCATTTTTCTGTGTCACAGTGAAACTAGTCCACAAATACTTTAAAGGTATTATTGGCAGAGGTGTGTCCCCATGTGATGCATCACGACACAGCTCTGTGTAGATGATGGTTTGGGAAGCCGAGGAGAAGTGTCGTCCATATGCCCTGCTTTGTACCTCCATAGTGTTGCAGGGTCTGACGGAGTTTGTCTCCATCATGTCACACACACACACACACACACACACACACACACACACACACACACACACTCACACACAAATGGCAAAAGTGCTCAGCTCAGTCGTTCACAATACCACATTTGATATCCTGGAGAAATGAAAACCAAAATCTTTGCTCACAAAATAACATAGTTTCCTTATGTTGTTAAAAACTCCTACCGTGCCAGTGCAGGGGGAAAAAACAATTAGATAAATAAATCTCTGTACACACTCTTTTACTTTGTGTCAGCATCCCAGGAAGCCTATTTTGAAACTCCAAGGAGCAAAAAGTCCAGAAAGTTGTCTTCACACATGAAAGTAAAAAGTTTTCCGAAAAACAAATACAGATAGCTGAATAATATACTTGAGTACAGTAATCGAGTATTTGAATGGGGTCAACATTGGTATTGATGATCTGTTTGAATCAATCAATCAGTCTTTACTTGTGGAGCGCTTTTCAAATATTAAAATCTAGCACAAAGTGCTTTACACAATACAACCTAGTAAAACAAAGCATAGGCAAAACAGAATAGAATAGAATAGAACTGAATGTGCCTTTTCAGTTAGATTTGTAATTTTCAAACACACACACACACACACACACACACACACTTGAAGGAGGGCTGGATAAAACCCAATGAGGAAAAACAAGTAAGTGAATGGGTGACAACCTTCTTTTAGAGAATAACGACAATAGCATAATAATAATAGGTAAAAGATGACAACTTGAAATGATTCAATGAATAGTCTAAGTAAACTAAAAGACTCAGCAATCACATTATATCAATAAAAAGAACAAGAATTTAAAAAGTTGGAGTTAATACGAAGACATCAAAGTCATCATCCGATGCATCCCTGATAATCAGTCCCCCAGTTTGATTTCTCGGTCAAAATGTAAAAGATGTTTTCCGGACTCAGTGTAACTTTCGCTCTCCTTCTTCCACTCCGTGGCTTCTTTCCACCACTGATGACGGGCGTAGCACCTGCACCCTGACCCCAAACCACCAAAACTGTTTTAAAGATAGAAAACCACTTCCAAGCGGCTGCCTCCGAGGACCCGCGTGACAGATTCTCTCTGCGTCCATCGCTGAGCTTGCAGATTGCACACACACACACACACACACACACACACACACACACACACGCTGTCCTCTGCTTTCAAGCATGTAGGGCAGTGATTGGCACGTTGGGACCCAGCAAAGCTTCTCATCCAGCCTGTGAAATATGAATGAATTTAGATTTCAAGTGCATCCAGTTTTAATGATGAATGGACGAGGCCGAGTTCACCCTGAGAGTGAGAGGAGACTCGGCATCTGTCTGAGAGTCACGGAGCTTCTCTGTCGGACACCGGAGGCAGAGCCGGGACGTGTTTCCATGGTCAAACTGCTGGATTTGCTCAGCGGTTGTTGAACTGCGGGGTCTGTGCTCAGATTTTCCAGTTCTAACAACACCACAGACAGATGGTTAGGAACATTTTGCAGCTGAATGAGAGCAAAGGGTTAGGGTTCTAACCCCGCCAACTCCAAACTTTCTGAGACCTCTCCAAGTTTTAACAGTAGTGTCACAAAGGGTAAACCACGGAGCTGTAGAGGCATGGCACCTGGACTACTTGTAGACTCTTCAAGACGTTTTGCCTTTGTGAATGGAAGAAGAAGCCTCCAGGATGAAAGTGAAACGTCTTGAAGGATCTGTTTGCAATTTGCCAACATTTACAGCTCCATGGAGTGTGAATGAGAATCTCCACAGGAGATGGGAGGTTTGGACAGTTCCCCATGCGTTCATCACCTCCCAGCTGGATTGTTGTAATTTCGTTTACATAGGAACTGAAACTTTCGAGACTCTTAAAATGGTGCAGAGTGCAGCTGCGAGACTTTGAGACTTTGAGACGTTGGCTCCTGATAAGTCCTGGCACGCTGACTCTGACTGCCACTGAAGTTCAGGATTGTTTGTTTGTCTGTCTCTGATCTCTAGTTGCATCCTCTGATCTCTCAGCTCGCTCTCACTCTGAACTAAAGGTGACTGAGTGTTTTCAGCCTCTGGAATAATTGATCCTGTTGGATAACACCTTGTTTAAGTCTAGTATAAAATCAGCTTTTCATTGTCTCGTTTTCACAGCAGTCTGCGCCTCCACCACCTTTCGATATGTTCACTTTTTAGGATGTATGTTTATCTTGTTTTTATATCCTTGTATGCTTTTAGTTTAATTTATCCTCTAACACTTTTTACCTGCTTTTTGGGCCACGTCCTCTTTATGAAATATTCTATATAAACAAACTGACTTGCCAAGTCACAAGGCATTTGACACGCACCTCGTCCTTCTCCAATTTGTTTGCATGTGTGTGTGTGTGTGTGTGTGTGCGTGTGTGTGTGCGTGCATGCGTGTGCAGGCTGTGGATCTCAGTAAACCTATAGACAAGAGGATCTACAAAGGGACACAGCCGACGTGTCACGACTTCAACCAGTACTCGGCCACAGCGGAGAGCGTCGCCCTCATCGTGGGCTTCTCAGCTGGCCAGGTCCAGTACCTGGACCCCATCAAGAAGGAAACCAGTAAACTCTTCAACGAGGAGGTAATTCTCTCGTCCGCTGCTTTGCGTGGCTGTGATTACAGCAGCTGCATCAGAGGTTGCTTGTCGTCCCATTATTGATTGTTTGGATGTAGCTCAGGATCCAGACTCCAGTCGGCTTTGATCTCTTGTGTCTGTCTCCAAAGGGGTCTTAGGTTCAATTGGGAGGCAACCCATGAAAGGGTTTAGGCATAAACCTGGATGTGCAGACTTTCACGGCATTAAGTGAGGTCTGAGTGAGGAAATATCTCGAATGAAGATAAAATGTGGGTTGACAGTGATTTGTCCTCTCATAAGGTCATTTTCACCTGTTTCCTGTTTGTATATTATATACAAAGGCAACATGGAAAAATGGTAATGAAGTTGTAATGAAGAATCTATAGATTTAATTACAAACTGGAACAAGCTGGAAATGGAGACGCATTTCTTTTGGAAGGTCCATCAGAAGTCTAAAAAATGAAAATTAAAAAAGTAAATTAACTTCCAGGTTCCTGCAGGCACCCTTCATACATTAGTTTGAGGGATGTCCTGATAACATTTTTTTGCCCCTGAATCTGAGTAATTTGATTTTGATCATCTGCTGATATCGAGTGCTGATCCCATACACACAGCATAAACACACGGTGCATTCAGGTACCATCGGAAATCGGAGAATTAGACAATGAAGTTTCGGGACAAATCAGTGATCCGGATCTTTTCCTAATGATTCTGATCCCTTGACCATGACTTCAGATTGGGGGACATCCATAAGTAGTTCCTCCCTTTATTTTACTTTTTTCCCCAAACCTTATTGTTTCACCTTAATGGAATCAAAATTAGGAGCCAAAAAGAAAAGAGTAGAAATTAGAATTCAGCAAACTGGAACGATACCAACCCTAGTGTTGTGGTTGATGTGATCAAACCAGACTCCTGACTCCATTGCTCTCTTCTTCTCGCCCCCCCCCCCCCCCCCCCCCCCCCCCCCCCCCCCCCCACTTGGCTCCACCCGCCTCCCGTCCGCCCCTGCAGAGGTTGATAGACAAATCCAAGGTGACGTGTCTAAAATGGCTTCCCAAGTCGGAGAACCTGTTCCTGGCGTCCCACGCCAGCGGCCACCTCTACCTCTACAACGTGGACCACCCGTGCGGCACCACGGCGCCCCAGTACTCCCTGCTGCGCCAGGGCGAGGGCTTCGCCGTCTACGCCTGCAAAACCAAGACGCCGCGCAACCCGCTGCTGCGCTGGGCGGTGGGCGAGGGCGGCCTCAACGAGTTCGCCTTCTCGCCGGACGGCGTCCACGTGGCGTGCGTGGGCCAGGACGGCTGCCTGCGCGTCTTCCACTTCGACTCCATGGAGCTGCAGGGCGTCATGAAGAGCTACTTCGGCGGCCTGCTGTGCGTGTCCTGGAGCCCCGACGGCAAGTACCTGGCCACGGGCGGCGAGGACGACCTGGTCACCGTGTGGTCGTTCGCCGAGAGCCGCGTGGTGGCGCGCGGCCACGGCCACAAGTCCTGGGTCAACGTGGTGGCGTTCGACCCGTTCACCACGTCCCTGGAGGACGAGGAGCCCATGGAGCTGAGCGGCAGCGAGGAGGACCTCCACCAGCAGGGGGCGCCCAACAACTCCATGCACTTCGGCCGGGTGCGGACCAGCAGCACGCTGTCCCGCCTGTCCCGCCACAGCTCCAAAGGCGGGGGGTCGGCGGCCGTCACCTACCGCTTCGGCTCGGTGGGCCAGGACACGCAGTTCTGCCTGTGGGACCTGACGGACGACGTGCTGTACCCCCGCCTGCCGCTGTCCCGTGCCTTCACTAACACTTTCGGACCCTCGCTGTCCAACTCGGGCAGCGGCGGCGTCAACAGCACCTCAGGCGGGGGCGGGGGAGGCGGCGGCGGGGGCGGGGGAGGGGGCGGAGGAGGGGGAGGGGGGGTGGAGGGGCACCACCACCCCCCCAACACCAACACGGGCACCTCCAACCCCCCCACGCTGCCCCTGCCCCTCCCCCGCTCCCTGTCCCGCTCCAACTCTCTGCCTCACCCCGCCGTGGCCAACGCCTCCAAGGGCCCCGGCGCCTCGGAGGGCGGCGGCGGTGGCGGGGGGGGCGGCGGCGGCGGCGGCGGGGGCAACAGCACCCCCTTCAGCATCGGCCGCTTCGCCACGCTGTCGCTGCAGGAGCGCAAGTCGGACAAGTCGGGCTGCGGCGGCAGCGGCGTGGAGAAGGAGCACAAGCGCTACCACAGCCTGGGCAACATCAGCAAGAGCAACGACAAGATCAACGTGGCGCCGCGCAGCAGCCGGCTGGACGCCGCCAAGGTGCTGGGCACCACGCTGTGCCCCCGCATGCACGAGGTGCCGCTGCTGGAGCCGCTGGTCTGCAAGAAGATCGCACACGAGCGGCTCACCGTGCTGGTGTTCATGGACGACTGCATCATCACTGCCTGTCAGGAGGGACTCATCTGTACCTGGGCCCGGCCCGGGAAGGCGGTGAGAGCCACGCTACTGACCGGCCGCTAACCGGCCGCTAACCGGCCGCTAACCGGCGGCTAACTCCAACGCCATGCGGTTTCTCTGTTAGACCTGATCTGTCTATCTGTCCTCTGATCTGAGGGAACCAAGTAGAGGTCCGGTTGTCTCCAACTATCTGCAGTCAAAATGACAAATATTTCTCAGATATCTGCAGTTGGATGGATGGATGGATGGATGGATGGATGGATGGATGGATGCATGGATGGATGCATGGATGGATGCATGGATGGATAGGAAGATGCTGCACACACACACACACACACACGCACGCACGCACACACACACACACACACACACACACACACACACACACACACACACACACACACACACACACACACACACACACACACACACACACACATACATACATACATACATACATACATACATACATACATACATATCAACATGTATGAGTGTGTAATGGAGCACAGAGGAGCCAGGCGAGGAAACACTGGAGAATGTACTTGTGTTATAAGACGTTGAGTCAAAATTTCTAATCAAATTTCTAGCGATTTCACTCTTTTATTTACTCAATTTGAAACTGATCTTTTGAAATGGAGGACAGAAAAAGTCATTTACAGGCCTCTCTGTGGAACAGGCATTGCGTCATTTTATAAAAACCACTTGATTAGGCAACGAATAATCAGGAAATTATCAAGACAAATGAAGTCACGTATATGATATGACAGGAGAGAGTCCTAAACCGAGCAGTGTTTTACTATAGAAAGTAGAAGACGACTGTGTAGGAACCTGGTTTGGATATTTCAGCGTGTGTGAGCTAAAGGAAACTAACTAGACTTTTTGTCTCTGCCTTGTTTCCAGAACTTGACAGCACAGAACGGAAACTCTCCGAGTGGCACAGTGGTATAGCTGGAGGAGAAGCGTTGCACTCATGCCTCCACCCTCCCTCCTGCTCCTCCTCCTCTTCCTCCTCCTCCTCCTCCACTGATCCTCAAATGTGAAATTAGGGGCCGTGCACCAGAGACTGTAACCGCGCCTGCCACAGCAGTATTAACCCTCAGTATTACTCTCTGTACTCACCATGATCCAGACCCTGTTTCCTCCTCCTCCTCCTCCTCCTCCTCCTCATTCTGCTCAGTTGGTGGGAAACGCTGCCTGAATCACCCGTGGGTGCAGAGTGAAGCTAACGTCCAGTCTCCAGAGCTAGATCACAGTCTAAATAAGAACTCAGTGGAGGTTGTGTTACATCAGGTTGTTGACCTTTAGTTTATATGTAGATCTTCCCTCCATGTTTATGGCAGTGCCAAACATGTGTCTGTGTCCAGACCATGAACCAGGTCCCAGAATCTGGTGGGATAAAGACACAAAATCCCAAACTCAAAACAAGTGAAATTGACAGTTGGAATGAAACTTTTACGTGACTTTATGCAACCTAACATGAGACTCCATACATGACTCAACTCATGACTTTAAGCTGCAGTTTAAGCATGTTGACATCCTCAGATGCCCACAGCCGTCATGTACGTGTTGAGGCTGCGAGGGCTGCACCTGCTGCTTTACCTCCTACTCGATAGAGGGAGTCTGGGTGAGGGCGAGGAAGAGCTGCTCTGGCCCTCGTCTTCAGGGAGAGTTTCCCACCCTCGCGTCCCACAAAGTGTATCCGCGGTGCCCGGACCCTCGGCCTTCACTCCAAACACACCGTGTTCCTCCTCCTCCTCCTCTTCGCCCCTCCCTCCTCCCCCTCCTCCCCCTCATGCAAAAGACACTGCAAAAGCCACGGCCATTGTATTTAAGTTATTTATTTTATCACAAGACTGTGTAGTAATTTATAATGTAAATACTGAAAATACTCTATAAATACAAAAAAAGGACGCGTATGGACACAAAGACTCGATGGCCCGGTGTCGAAGAGGAGAAGGTGCTGGTGAAAAGTATTAATATATGATGATGATGATGATGATGAAGATGGTGATGAAGATCCTTCTATTGTACATAGCAACCACAGTTAAGAATTGAATGTCTGCTGTTTTAGGGAACTTGAAGATGTCAATGTGTTTTTATTTCGTGTGATAGAGTTTTTTTTTCTCCAGCGGGTCCCTGAAAACGAGCCGGAGAGACGTGTCCGGGGTTTGATCGGGTGTGAGAGCGACCCCTCCCAACCCAACCCACCCCCACCCTCCCCCCCAGGGGAGGGTGGGGGTGGACTGAGCACAGAGCGCCAGATTCAGACAAATAAACTAAACCCTCTGAGAATCATGTGTGGACACACAGCATCGCAGTGAATAACTTCCTCATGAACAAGCACACACACACACACACACGCACACACTCTGGCACATTCCCACTCTTAAACTACTTCACATAAACACACACACACACACACTGAACCCCCCCCTTATGGTGTAGCATCATATTTACTGTGTCTTGACTCCATTCCTGTTGCACCTGAATTGCCTCTTGCAAGAATTTGCACATACAATAAACCCACAGTCCATCCTGAGCTGCCCTGAGTCTGAGCCTGACCACTGTTGTTGTGTTGCTTGATCCGAGCCGGGAGCGAGCCGCTCCACCGAGTCCTCCTGACGCTTCGCTGCAGTGTCTTCATCTGCAAACCTGATGGCTTGGTTCATCATCTGACCTGCTTTGTACCGGCTGCACTGGAGTAAATGCACCCTGGACAGGTCTCGGTCCATTACAGGACCCACACAAACACATGTAGGGGTATTGTTAAGAGTTTCCAGTCACCCTAAACGTGGATGTGTTCAGAAGATGCAGACTTCATATTGTATTTAGAGAGACTGGGAGATTGATGAGACTGCTGCCTCGCAACGTCCATGTTGCGAGGCAGCAGTGCTAACAGCGTGACCCATGTGTCGAAAGCCAAAAAGAGCGAAAACGTATTGCAAGAACTTCTCGTCTTGCAAAAAGAATCTGAGTAATTTTGTTTAGTTTTTTTTGCTCTAACCACAGTGGACGTGCAGAGAGGAAGGTTTCAACAGGAGGTCAAATCGAGGTCTTTGGGGACATGAAATATTCATCCTGCTCAACATCCTCACTCGATGTTTGTTGTGAACTCAATGGTTCTGTTGCAGATTGTGTTCAGTTCAGAACTTGTTAGTCTCGGGCTTACTTTTCTGGTCGTCCCTGAGTTTTAAATGTAACGCCACCACGAGGGTACAATTACAACAGGTCCTATGGGTCTGTGAACAAATCCTGACCAGCAGCGAGATGTTTATTACTCTCAGCGAAGGAAGGAAAAGGAGCTCCGTGGTCCTCAGTCTCACCTGCGGAGTTCTGATTGGCTCAGAAACACAGGTACCACTAGACATAACAACACATAGTCTGAAGCACAGTTCACACTTCTGGAGTAATTTAATGCCACTTCTTTGAGCTCTCAGTCGACATAAATGCTACATGTTTTGTGTGTGTGTGTTCGTACTGATTGCTATTTGACAGTCTGGGGATTTGTTATAATGAATAATTAACAGGTTCTAGCTTCTCCGTCCTCTCCTTCAAAATCACCCAGAAGAACATGGAGACCATGAACATGTTCTCACCTCTCTGACGGAGCATCCTGTTAACATCACATACATGTTTATTCACTGCAAAGACCAGGGTGGAACAGCAAAACATCCATGTCCCTCACTCTGTCTTTTGTTGTCATAGAAAGTTGGTTATTGAACTTTTATCAGCACTGGCAAACTCAAAAAATAGCCTTTTGCTGAAGTCTGAGTTGCAGAAGCCCTTTTAGACGTCTTGAAAGATATTCTTCTCGTTCTAAATCTTGTAAAATTAACATTTCTGGTTCTGTCTTGTTGGGTCGAAGTGAAAGGTCAGTAAAAGTTTAACTTGCTGAGGAATATAACACCAATTAATTCAGTATTTTAAATGTCCAAAGTATGAAAAGATTCTGATTGAAACAAATCAGCTTGTTCTACTCGGTAGAACCAGAGCCGGTTTTACTCGTTTGTCTTTTGGTCTGTATTTGTTCTAGTTTAGGTTGAGAACTGATTGATTTTCCACAGTTTTACCTTAACTGTTTATTCAACCCGCCTCTGTTTCAACCCTCCTCTGTTACAAACATCTGAAGCCTGGTTTGTTGATTTGTCCGTGCAGAGCGTGACGTTAGGACATCCGTGGTTTGTGGTTTTCCTTGCACCTGGAGAACCCTGGTGGCGCCTGTGATACCTGAGAGGACAAATAGACATCTCACCTGTCATCTGTGAGTACTGGTCACGGGGAGCACTTTTAATGAAATCTCTCTCCTCCAAATTCATGAAACACGATCCTGCAGTCCCAGAATTCATTTCCTAATCAAAACATTCCACTGTGAACTCTCGAGAGTTTTCAGTCTGTGATACGGTGTTTCTCCGGGCTGGAGGAGCAGCCAGGCTTTGTTTCATTTTCTTTAGGAAGCAGCAGAGACCAGGGCAGAGAGCTGCAGATAAATATCACTTCTTTTTATACATTTTAACATAATTTCATGCCCAGAGTTGTGAGAGAAAATCATAGCACTTTATGTTGATAAAATATTACGTTTCGACCGTGTACTGTATGGTACCCTTTTCCAGCTTGTTAAAAAAATTTATCTGTCACATTTTAGGGGTGCTGGGATTCAATCTAAGGGTGCTAAATTGAATCCCAAAAATGGGCTAGAAATGCCTATGGAGTGGGTCCTGGACACATGGAAGATTTCACCCAAGGTGCTTTGTGTTGTTCGTAAGTTTACGAATGAACCGTAGAGCCAAAAAAAAAGTCTGGGATCTCGTGCACAGCAGAGGGTTTCCTGCCATCACTGCTTAGTTTTGCCGTTTTCAAACTAGTCGCATAACTAGTCGGTTATGTATATTTTCTAACCATCGTCTTGCCTTCACGGTTCTTCACTAGCGTCTCACAATTATTGATTTAATTGATCCAAATTGTGCAACTCGAGCAGCGTTCATTCATGACAAACACGCACCTGCAGAAGCCGCCAGGGGGCAGCAGCGTAGCAGAACCAAACTGAACATACCTGGAGCGGGGCATAGATATTCACACATAGAATTCACATGTTCCCAACACGCCATCTTAGAACAGGTTATAAACCCTCAGTGCGTCGATGAGAGGATTGACGTAAAGATTGAACGTTGAAAAGGTGGGACACACCTTTTACAGAGTCAGCCATTGCAATTCCAAGTTTCACAGGGTTATTGACCCAGATATTATGGTGATATCTTGGCAATTAGAATTTGTAAAGCCTCGAAAGACAAAACAAACGATGAGTTTTTAAATGTACAGTAGTATGATGGAAATAATACCATGGTAGATATTTTCTCATGAAGCAGAAAAATATCAGTCGTTATTTATCTATTTTTTTGTTCTGCCATTTACCATAGTCGATCTTAGTTAATCTTCATTAAATTTGTATAAGAATTGTATTATATGTTATACAAACACTATAAAAAGCCTGATATGTACAGAAAACTGTGGTCAACCCCAAACAACACGATTTTTTGCTGAAGTCTGAGTTGCAGAAGCCCTTTTTCCTTTCACTTTTTATAGTGAAAGGAAGATTTATTTCAAAATGAAGGTACATTCTCTCTAAGGAACCTCTAGAGTCCCATTTTATTGTGCTATAATCGGTTCATAGTTCGGTGATTATTGGTCAATTTACTGTGGATAGACCAAACACCCTGTTCCAAGATGGCGTTCTGCGTTGAGGCGTCGCTCCAGAAGCAGCTTCTATTGTGTGCAGCTCTATGACGAGTGCAGACGTGACTGAAGACATGTCCCAGGGACGAAGCTGCGCCTGCGTCAAGCTAGCGTTCACGAGGCCAATGGAAAAGTCCACAAAATAAAAGCCTTGTCGGAGAAAAGAATTCGAAATCAATGCAGAAATCTTATTTAATGCAATTTTTAAGTGACTCGTCCCTCGTCTAATGAATTATGTGGATGAATAATGATAATTGGTGGATTGTTTATGTTGTCAAATATCAAAACCGATCATGCGTTAAAACGACAGTGGACGAGTCGCGCTTCCTAATTAAGTTTTAACTCAACTCCAGTCGATACACAAACGATAACATGTGATATCGACGATTTCTAGGCCAGTGGCATTGAGTAAAAATCGAGTTTTTTGCAACACTGAAAAGTTATTGAAGCAGTAAAAGTCGCATGGAGCGTCGATGCAGGCTTTTATTGTGAAGGTGCCGAAGCGGCGCAGATGAGACGTCGGGTCTGAGCTTGAGCTGCAGATCAAACCTCGATTAACTTCAGACATCAACATGGAGGAGGTGGAGGAGAGACCTGCCGTTAAATGGTAGGAGCCTTTCTTCTTTAACGCAACCTCACAGGGTCATTATTCCCACTAGTGTCTCTGTATTTTATCTTTATCTCAGAAAGCAGAGAAGAGGTTATAACTGTGTGTTATCTTTTTATCAGTGTGGTGTGATAAACGGGATCAGTGTGTGTTATTATAAGGCTTTTATTACTACTACTAC